>OY282591.1:32197393-32469893 GCA_958298965.1 Chrysolina haemoptera
TTAGTAGGAGATTTGAGCCGGTTCTGGGCCTCCCCCCACCACTATGACGTCATCAGTGACCTTGACCTATGACCTATGACCTCGACCTATGACCTTGACCCATGACCTTGACCTTGACCTATGACCTTGACCTATGACCTCGACCTATGACCTCGACCTAGGACTTGACCTAGGACTTGGGCTTGCCCTTAGCCTTGACCATGATGTATATTGTTGGGAGGTGTTCAGGGTTTGTGTTTGACATTGAGATTATAATGACTTGGATTTTTTTTTCATACACGGACAAGTACTTTTTCCAAGTACTTAATTTATTTTTCTTACCTCAATGTCTTCCATGTCCTTCATGTATACTTACTCTGCCATTGTGTATGACCCTTATGTGTGGAGTACACATACAAATCTATACCGAAGTATAGAGAGGGTACAACACGTCTGCACACCACGGAGATCCAGTCAGATATGTGAACTCTGATTACTCTCCAGTGATGTATACCTTGCGATGGTGGTGGGAGGAGGGGTCGCGTGACGCTATGCGCATCCACCCTCGCTCTCGATAGGGTGGGTTGGATCCGCGCTGACGTCACACACCCATACGCTGCGGTGACTCATCGACTACTATTTACTCTCCGCCCTCTATCGATGCGATGCAAACTCGCGCATGGTGGAGGCTTTGTATCATACATGTTTCATAAGTCTGTGGTGGGGGGTGGTTCACTATCTATTATAAAAGAAGTTGGTATGGTGATATGAAATCAGAAGTTGTATACCTAGCAGTCGAGCAGTCAGCAAGAGTAGTGAAGTTATTCAGTGCCTACACAGTGAGAGAGATCAGTGAGTGTGTTTTTCTATTGAAAATTATTTATATTTTCCATATATATTATCATCATGTCAGTTCCAAAAGTAGATTTACAAAAAATCAATTCTATAATTAAACAAGAGATGGAAGTGTTAGAGCAAAAAGTAATATCATCTTTGCCACTGAATGAAGCTTACCCAATTAAGACGATGTCAGTTTGTTCTACCCGGTTTGGTAAATCCATTTTATTGATACTACTTGATGTAAGCAATGATACATTATTCAAAACATGGCTGCCAAAACGCGTTTCAGAACAATTTACCGATGATGATGTAGCATGCATCAATTCATCAGGTGGTAAATATACAGTAGCATATTTGGGTCAGAGTCCACAAAGCTTTGCCGGCATGAAAACGAGATCGTTGGTCAAATTTGATCTCACTGAATAATTGTAATATATAATTTCCACTTGTCATATCTTCTAATTCTGATTCTTTTATATTATAGGTGATAATTGTAAGGAAAATATAAAAACTTTTCATACATTGTTAAACACACTCTTCGGTGGAGACATCATCAAAAGTCTAATGTGAGTAGTACTGATTATTTTTGTAGCATTCTTATTTCAATAATTTCTCTTTGATCATAGCTTCATTTTTGAAAAATGTGGATGATGTATGCAAGTCAACACTGGACCGAAGCCATAGACATCTCTTCCGCCGTTGAAAGGTTAACTTCTGAGTTGCGTGCTTTGAGCGAGGATGCTCACCACGCCACCATTTATGACCTGAGCGTATGCTATGATGAAGAAAGGATCCAACACTGTATGCGTGATTACGAGAACTACAAAAAGGGTGTGGATCTCTGCGAGAAATATACAGATGGTTCTTTCGATCTACATCACCTCTGCGACGCAATGATTGAATGTGAGCTGAAAAGATTTCTCCACCGCCTCCTACCATACCTACCTGAAGACATCATCAAAAAGTACCAACTGGATGATGATGATAGTGAAATCGAAGAAGGAGAAAATTATGATGAAGATGAAGAAGAAGTTATATTAGATTGTTTGTACATACCTAAGACTATTTGAATTCTAAGCTAATGATATTTGAATAAAAAAACATAAAAATTTTTTACACATGTTTTATTTACCTATTTCTCTTTTACATGAATAAAGAAAGAAAAATGAAAAAAATGTGTGTGTGTGTGTCTTCATCAATATCTGCAGTGAACTGAACCATCCAATGCATTGTATGTCAAAAATGTATCATGCAGAATGAGTGCATATACTTTGGTGTTGGCTGGGAAGTTGACTTTCCTAGTTTCAAACTCGAGCTTAATATCAATAGTTGATGATTTTGTGGCATTCGGCTGATGTGAACAATCAATGATGAATAGTGGATTTTGTCGAAATTGACCAATGTCCATGAGAGGTTCACTCATATCTTTATCATAATAACTTCGTTGAAAGTTCTCATAGGCATAATAAGCCGAAGTATCGAGTTTTTTATCGAAATCCAAATTCCAACGTTCATATGGGTATACTTCAGAGTTCAAGTACACACGAATGTTATTGATATCAGCAGTTGTGAATTTAGTGATGTCCTTTGTCCTGTCTTCAGAAGTGGTAGTGCTTTGGAATCCAATGATGATGTAACGAGGTGTTTCAAGGGCGTTGGTTGTCTTGATAGCCCATATGTCTGAAGACGTGCCACGTAGTGATGGAAGTTCATAGAGATCCCACATGCGATAAGCCAACTTGATTTTAGCATTCAGACCGCTTTTGTTGATTCTATTTAAAAGTTTGAGCTTGTGCTTATCTTCTGGCACTATGTGTCTTATTTTCCACTCAATTTTATTGATTTCCAAATTAGCATCAACCTCACCAATATATGAGTTCTTGAAGGATCGAGCGATTATTAAAATCATTTCTTGTTTGGCATTCAAGATACTTTTGTTGTAATCTTCAGCGAAACCCATCAAATATTTCAGTGGTAATTTACCACTGAATACGTGACTAGTTGTATCCAAGATATCCTGTTTAGTTTCCGAAAGTCCCCATCCAGTTGTCAATAAAGTGTTAGCATGCGATTGTCCAAATGATATCATATTCTTCATTGTAGATGTTATCCCCGGCTTCCTGACCACAGCAACTTGTTCACCACCCATTTCGTAGCGAATTTCATCAAAAAGGAAGGCGATTGCATTATTCGAGAGATAACATAATTTTGTTTCATCTTTAGGTGTGAATTTACCCTCTATATAAATGAAACTCTCAGCAATGTCAAGTATAACGTCTTGATTATTGATTGCAATTCGAATTTCATCTGAATTCCTAAACAATGGTGATCCATATGGTTTATATGTATGCTCATGTAAACTTGTGAGGGAATGATCGAGCATCGGCTCGTCAAATATATTCAACTTTTCACTATTTGTTTCGAGCACCATTGTTCCTTACTTTCAGTCCAATTGATTTCAAAAATTTGAGATCTCTCAGCGAGAGAGCAGTGTGGTGTGCTAACTGTTTAGCGTACACTTTTGGAATGAGCCTTTTTCTATTCGAACCTTCCTTTTTAGCTATTTGTGGAATGTTTTCAAATCCTTGTCGATTCTGTCTATTATAACAAAAACCCATAATAGTTATTAGATTTTTTTCAATTCCAAAATTATAACAATCTCTTCTGCACTTCCAAAATCAATGAGATTATTATTATGATCCAAAATACGCACTGTGATGTTGTGAATCAACTGACGACCTTCTGGACTGATGGGCATATATATAATCTTGTGTGGTTCTTTTGTGAGATTGAATCCAGGCTCCACATCGATATCGAATGAAAAAAGAATGTGGGATTCTTCATTGTTTATGTATGAACCAGATATAATGTTGCAATCTAAGCGGATTAGTCTCACAGTTGTTATATTTATCGGATGTGAGGATTCGTGTATCTGATTCGGTTGAAATCTATCAAAATTAAAACCCATCATCTTTGCTATGGAATTCGGATGAGTTAGATCAATTTCATATTTTGATCGCATCTCACATTTGAAAGTATTATTATTGGCATGTAGGTAGAATATATCATCTGCATTGGTATCGTTTTGATTTTTCCCATGAAACAATCGAAACATGATATGTTTCTGAATAACTGCATTGATCTCATCTATTTCATAGGCACCACATGGAATTTCAATTGTGTACTTCTGAAGTATTGGTGAACTTATATCACTGATTCTAAAACTGATCACATTGTTTTTTTCAGTTATATTATTTACTGTGTTGCATCCATAGAATCCTAAAAGTCCCAATCCATAACGACTGTTTCTATCCAATTCAACGGGTGGGAAAAAGTCTGCACTCAAGACACTCGTCCCGACAGCTTGTAGTTCGAACTTCCGTGACATGACTGATACATTTTATGGATTTCACTTCAATTTATTGTTGTCTACAACACACTCGGGACAACCTACGCTTTTTCGGAGATGGTTCATCAATATCCATTTCATTTTTATTAGCACCAATATTCATATCCTTTATATTGCAATAACAGCAGAATATTTTTCGAGGTATAGGACCATCATTCACATCAGAATCTGAAACGCTTTCGCCGTCAAGATTGTGGTGGTCATTGCAATATCTATATTTCATTATATCAACATCATCTTGTAGACTTTTAGGTAACTTTTCCCAAACAGAAGCAATCTCATGTGCAGCGCATGCGAGTATCACTTCCTTCGGCATATTTGCAAGCATCACTCGATCCATTCTTGTCAAGGTCCGATATTTTGAATACATTTTGAGTGATAATCCCATCGTCCTAATAGCCTCTCGAGTCATTGCTGGAGTTTTATCCATTCTATAATAATTCAGAGAGAAACTTCAGGCACAAGTGACCGCAGAAAACTGTGTTGAACTTCTGCTGGCGATCATAGTTATATAGAATTTTCACTTTCGAACATTTCTGGAAGTATTGAATCAACTCTATTGGTGGGGGTAGATTTCCAAAACTATCAAAGTATGTAATGTCTTTCCCACATTTGCTGTATGCCACCCAATGTGTTCCCGATCCTCTTATTCCATCTAAATTGACAATGGCGGTCTCGCGGTGTCGTGGACCTCTAGTGGGTAATGTATCACGCATGAAAATACCGCGAAAGTATGGAATTTTCATTTTCTTGGCATAATAAGTGAGATCGATGTCGGTGAGAGGTTTTCGAGGTAGGGAATCAACTAGTTTTTTGGATTGTATGGTTTCAAATAGAGTCCGAGTCCTTTACGGTAAGGTTTAAGGTATATACCACTACCACTTTTACCCAATGCCACACTTTCCATTTTCCTATTATGACGATTCGCTTCGATCAGGGCGGTTCTGCTTGCTTTTGCTGAATTCACAGCTCTGGTGATGCCTGCAACAGCACCAGCTAAACTTCCGAGCGCAGACAATCCAGCAAAAATTGGTATCAATGGTAGAATCCCTCCGACTTTAGGTATTGGAATTATGCGAGGCGTGCGGATCGTTTTCTTTCCACCGGCAGCTTTGAGGTATTTACGTGCTGCATGCAATGCCACTACGGTGGCTTTTTTCAAATTATTCGTCACAAATTGCTCACCCCCAGCTTTTTTCAGTACATTCCGCACTTTATGAACCACCCCAGAACCAAAGGCGATTTTTATGAGATTATTTTTCTTCTTCTTCGGTTGATTTCTCTTCTTTTTCTTCGGTTGATTCCTCTTCTTTGTCTTCACAGTAGTACTACTACAACCCATACCGAAACGTCTCTTTGATTTCATAATGTTGGTAACGAGTAGGGCAGCTATTCTTTCCTTAATACCAGCGTCCTTCGATTTAACCCTGTTCCAAGCTGCGTATTCGAGTTCTTTGTCTGCTCTATGTCTCGCTGTGAGATCAGTTAGATGATTCAAATATTGAATATCGTGTTGTTTGCATGCAATATCCAATTTATTGATTCCAGGATCTTTGCGGGCTAAACGTTTTTCCAATTTTGTACCGGGTCCACAATACTGATATCCTCCGGGTAAATGTAATTCGAACGGCAATTTGTTTATTAAATTATTAACGAATCCACGACCGCTTTTTCTGCATCCACTACGAACACATCCGTATCGTTTGATGGTACTCATTTAAATGAAATGTTCACAGCATATCATCGCTTACATAGTCTCCAACCACGGTACGATGCGCATTGTGAAGCAGAAAGAAAAGTTTGCTGTAGATAATCTAGATGAAAAATTCGGTTGTGGATTGAATGGACAGAAAGTGTTGCGGCATGGTCCACTACTTCCATCATCTGTTCGAGGACTCATTATCGGACCATCGAATTGTGGAAAGACGAATGCCATGATCTCTCTTTTAACACATCCACAAGGACTGCGATTCACAAATGTTTATCTCTATTCGAAATCACTCAATCAACCCAAATATCAATTCCTACGAAATGTATTGGAACCCATCAAGGGGTTGGGATTTTATACATTCAGTAATAATGCAGAAATAGTGGAACCATCCGATGCCAAACCAAATTCTGTTTTCATTTTCGATGATGTAATATGTGAAAAACAGGATATTATAAGATCATATTTCTGTATGGGACGTCATAAAGATGTTGACTGTTTTTATCTTGCTCAAACATATTCACGAGTGCCCAAACAGTTAGTGCGAGATAATACCAACTTTATCGTAATGTTCAAGCAAGATGAAACGAATCTACACCATATTTATTCGGATCACGTGTCACCCGATGTAACATTTAAGCAATTCCAATTGATGTGTGTTAAATGTTGGGAGGATCAATATGGATTTTTGGTCATTGATAAGGATAGAAAAATGCATGAAGGTAGATATCGCATGGGGTTCGATAGTTTTATATATCCATGATAATACAATACGCATTCAATCGATCGCTGAATTGCATAGAGGTTACTTCAGTGTATTCTCTCTCTTGTGAAGCAAAATGAAGACAAAAAATGATAAAGTAGTTGAAGATAAAAACAATGAATTGAATTTGAAACGCCAACTTGTTGAGACAACAGAAGCTGTACGGCAGAAATTTAACTCTATCAAGAGTGGACTTATTGAAAATCGAATGGCGCTTGAAAAACTCTATGATCCCATAATGAAGCCATTAAATGTTCTTTCTTCAGCTGCTGCTACCACGAAACCACAGCCACCACAGCCGACGTTTTCGATGAAGCAAGTGAATTCTCAGTCTACTCCAATAAAAGTTAGGAGTACTTCAGTGGGAAATAATTCATCATATAGTAGTGAATTATCATCTGTTGACAGTGAGACAGATACCATCAAAGAATTCGGAAAAGATGAAAAGTCCGTATTTGATAATTTTGAAGACAATACTGGAGATGTTTTGAAAAGACATTTGGAAAATGTCAAAACTAAGAATGCAGCTTATGACAGAATATTTGGCATACGGTTAGATCCTACTACACAAAAACTGAAAATGGGGAGTCACAATGTACGTTTCAGTGATGGAAATATATTATTTTGGAACAAAAATAAAACACGAACACATGAATTCCCAAGTAGTCTGGAGTTATACAACATGATTTTTTTGAAAAACCCACCTGAAGTTGATGATGATGATGAAGTTCGTCATACATATGCTAAAATATTGAGGCTAACAAATGCACCTTACAAACAACATCTACTGCGAAATGGTTTCAAACACCCGAAATCTAAAAAATTCCGTGAAGTTATTAAACCTATACTAAACTTATCACATTATCAGACGACCAGAAGTAGGACAAAAAAAGGTGAAGGGTTCCATCGAATGAAAATGCAGAAAATGTATGATCCCAAACCTGCGAATTATGTTTACTGGAATTCACCCAAGGAGTTAGTCGCTCGTTTGCGGCTATTGATATCTTCAAAGTCAGCTGGACACACTGGACATGATAATGAAATAATTTCCATAATTGAAGAATTACGTGAGGAAGGTATAATAATCTAATACATCAGCAAAAATGATCAGTTTGTTCTCATTATATGATGCCGTAACATTGTCAAATTGTTTGTCTGAATGAAAACAAATAAGTGATTGCGAGGAGATGGATAATGAAATAAGTGATGTCAAACGACAAGTTGTCAATGAGTTACATAAGCCGGCAAGACGTAATTTCATCAGAAGAACCACCACCGTCAAAGGTTTTGCAGATCTGTGGCAAATAGATCTTGCCGAATTACAACCTTATGCTAAACATAACAAAGGATATCGATATGTTCTTGTGGTCATTGATTGCTACTCGAAATATCTATGGACGAAGCCGATTAAAAATAAAACAGGTAGTGCTGTAACCAATGCAATGGAAGATGTGCTGAAAGAAGCCAACTATTCCCCGAAACATCTACAAAGCGATCAAGGATCAGAATTTTTCAATAGTTCTTTTTCATTTTTGATGCGAAAATATAAGATCAACCATTATTCAACATTCAGCACCATGAAGGCGGCCATAGCTGAAAGAGTAATTCGAACAATAAAGACGTGGCTTTATAGAGAATTTTCAGCGATGGGACACAACAAATGGTTGAATATTCTTCCAATCATAACAAGCAAATATAACAATAAGGTGCATCGTACAATTGGTATGAAACCAATCGATGTTATGCCAGCAACAAAACTGAAATTCAAAAGTTCCAAAGTAATCCCTCGAAGAAAACAAAGTATTTCCAAATTTCGAATGAATGATATTGTACGTATAAGCAAGTACAAGAATATTTTCGAAAAGGGTTACACTGCCAATTACACAACAGAACTATTCAAAATTGTTAAAATTAACCAAACATACCCCATAACTTATATTCTTGAAGACATGGATGGGAGCCCGATTAGAGGATGTTTTTATGGAGAAGAATTATTGAAAACGCAAAATCCTGACGTATACCTAGTTGAAAAAGTGTTGAGGAGGAAAGGAAATAAACTATACATTAAGTGGTTAGGCCTTCCAAGCGGAAAGAATTCATGGTTACACAAAAGTGCTATGGTTTAATATTTGAATGAAATTGTATTACTTATTATTCTCACTAAGCTGTAAGATTATTAATAAACTATAGAAAATATAGAACTATTTTTGAGTTTTTTTTCAAAATGAATAAATCATGAAGTGGTGAACGTTGCCCCAACCAAACGCAACGCCCAGTGTATGCCAAAACCGAAATAATCTGCATACTCCTCCCCACTTCATAGATTTTTGAAAAAGTCTTTCATTTCAACTCACAACATTGATAACATTTCATAATCCTCAGAGCTAATCACTATCAGATTGGAATGCGTGATCAAACTCTTTTCGCCACTTATCACGTACAGATGCTACCATATCAAAAAGTTTAGTGGACTCCTGAAGCTCAATCTCAGCTTGCATTTTCAAACAAAGGGCGGACTGATTCTTCTGTGTGATTTTGAAACGGAGTTTATCTGCATCTTCACACATTTTGATCAGTTCAGCCTTCGATGATACAATCTTTGCATCGAGCTTCTGAAGAACCACCTCGTCGTCCATGCTACCTCTTCGAACATCGTCATCGCATTTGACGATGATAGCTCTCGATTTTACGATGCTGCATTTCGCTTTCTTAAGCATGTCTCCACAACGCTGCAGTGGACCAAAAGAATGAAGCGATACATCTTCCAAATCACCTATCACATTCTTGAAGGTGTCATCTACTTTCTTCTTACGGGGTTTCCGTACACCCTTACTTGTTTTCTTGGGATTTGAAGCAGTAGATGCACACTTTCTCCTAGATGGTTTCGCTTTCGTATCGACACTAAGAGAAGAGAGAAGTGACGGGCATTTTGGTAGTGACAATTGTGAAAGGGTTGGATCAACACTTTCTGAAGGTTCCGGTATATCTCCCATCTTCAGATAATCATCAATGTTATATTCATCGATGAAACCTTCTTGGGATGACAAGTGATATACCGGAATATCTTCAAAACCAAAGTCATCATTTGTTGCAATACATGGCATTGCTTCTTCTTCAGCAGACAAATTTGGTAATGAGTACATATTTAGCTCGTAGGAATGTGTGATATCAATGGGATGTGGACAGAAATGGTGCTGATGTTAATGCGACTCTAAGTTTTATTCAAACAAGTCGACTGGTACATGCGCACAATGAACATGACAACAAACCACCATAGAAGGAGAGGGAGTAGATATCCCTCCCTCCCAGGAGTTACCTTCACAAACTTCATAGGAAAAAGAAGTGTTGGACATCAAGAAAGTGAAAAATTCAAAATAATAGACCTACGGACGAATCCGCGGATTCGAGACCTTGACCGCTGTTTTGATTCGCGAGCGCGAATCAAAACGCGATTAAATTCGCGGCCGCGAATCGAACTGCGATTAAATTCGCGGCCGCGAATCGAACCGCGAAATAATTTGCTGGTTGATGGTGGGGGTAGGTCCAGAACCGGCTCAGATCTCCTACTCCTACTTATTTTTGAAAATTATATCTCACTCATGAATGATAATAAAGAAAAAGTTTGTTGGTCAAAAACATTAAAAATGATCATATCTTCCAAGAAAAAATATAAAATTGTAGGTTATACTTGAAATAAATTTTACAACAAAATCTCGATATCAATATTTAAAAAAATCATATCTCACTCATAAGTGGGAATTTCAAAAAAGTTCTATGATGAAAAACTTTCGCAATGATCATATATTTCCAAAAAAATATATAAAAAAAATCGCAGCAAAATATCTGAAAAGCGGTTCAATGCATTGCCCCTAATCAAAACATTCTGCACTTCAATGGCTGGTGGATACGCCAAGATTCAGATACATGGGTGCCCACCCAGGGTTTTTGACCCTTCATGTTAAATTCCTCCAGTATTAACAAAGTTAATACTTCTGAACTAAAGAAAATATCTCTTTTGAATAGGAACGTATGTGAACTGTTAGCAGTTTATAAACACAAGCAAGGGTCAAAAATATATGCTTGTAAATTGCCCATGCAGAGTTTTTGAAGCATGTACAATTTACAAGCCTGTAAACTGCAAGATATTTCACATACGTTCCTTTTACTTGCACTTCTATCACAAAAAGTCATATTTTCTTTGGGGGAATTTATCATGAGGGGTTAAATAAAGGTCTTTAGAGGTAGCTATAACGAATTCCTTCGGAGATCGCATTAGCTCAGTTGGTATAGTTTATATGTGTTGTGCTATTTGGCACTAGATGGACCAACTCTTCAGTTTTACGGAATTGTAGGAGCATGTATATTTAGTCGCATACATTTCAGGGGTTTGATTTAAAACATTCATATAGAAGAAATTTGACTAATTCTTTCGGAGGCTGCGTAGCTCAGTGGTGAGTTTGCAGTGTGCCCCGAGAAAGAAATCTCTCTATATCACCTAGGAGGTGGGTGGAGGGTGATATTAAGAGATTTATTTCTCGGGCTTTTTTTGGTTTTGTGACCTTGAACTCGCCCATCAAAAAAAAAACCTATCTTTTCTGTTCGATTATATTTTTTTTGCATAATTCCATTTTTATTTTTCATATCTAGAATTTTGCGCTGTACAGGTTCGAATCCCAGCCTAAAATAGTTTTTTTTATTTATCGTTTTTTAATCAATGAACCTCTCTTTTCTATTCGATTATAATTTTTTTTTGCATTTCGGATCCCAGCTTAAATTAGATTTTTTATTTCAAATAATTAATCAATGAATATTTCCATTTTTATTTTTCATTTCTAGAATTTTGTTCCGATCCCAGCTTAAAATAGATTTTTTATTTCAAATAATTAATCAATGAAAGTCCGTGAAGGGCCCCTCTACATCGCCCTTCACTGTGTACATCGACCAATTAATATATATGCACTCCTTTCAGAACTTTCATCAACTAATCATTTCCTGAAAAAAAATTGCATATTAATCATTTCCTGAAAAAAAAATTGCATAGTTTTCCATCATCTGCTTCCTGAATTCTATTGCTTCTTCACGCTTTCCTATCTTATTTTTCAGTTGGTCACGTTGTATCTGAGCTTCCCGAAATTTCTTTTCATACCTATCACATGTACTGTTCAGTTTTTTCAAATTTTCATTGTCTGTATCAGTCGATAAATCAAGTTTCTCCAGTAAAGCAAACATACGCTTGCTTTCCTTGACAAAATTCTCCGTTTCTGTAGACCTTTGTTGTTTGTTGTCTGTCTGTTTTGTGTCTGTATCTGTAGATGAAGTATCTGTGTCTGTAGAAGAACTCCCTGAGTCTGTAGTGTTTTTTGTGTCTTTTGGTTTGTCTGTCTGTTGTTCTGTTGGTTCGTCGTCGTCGCTAAAGTCCTCCACTCTATATTCTTCCCTAACACTCGGTTGTAATGAAAAGTTCGGTTTTCTCCATGCATTCCGGGCATATGGGCTAGCTTTTTTGACGATTTCTTTGAATTTGTCTATTTTCGATATCGGCCTACTACGCTTCCTTGCACTTTTCACAGGCGATTGTTCCACAATTTCGTTTTCTCTAATGGGTGATATGATAGTCGGCACTATATTTTCCATGTCCAACAGTGCCTTAACCGCCGCTTCACTTTCTGATTGAGATTTTGTTACTAACGCCATTACAGATAAAACACAACTGAACTATCGCAAAGAAACGCTATGAAATAAAAATTTACCCAAATGAAATGAATTTACGGTCATCTCAGGTAAAATTCACCCTCACCGGTCAGTTACTAAAATATTAAAGCTATTGTAGACGGCAGGTATCATTGGCGTTTCCATGCGGGGTTGAATCAGTGCATATTGGAATTGCTGTAATGTATTGTATCCGCGATATAATGGATTTTATCGAAATTTGTCATACTTGATAAAAGATTTGAAAGAGTAAATTCAACTAGAAAAAATATTTGAAAATATTTTTTTTGTCATGTTTCTGCACTTTAATTCGAAAATCAAACATATCTTTTTAGAATCTCTAATATTTTTTTATCCACGTTATAATGGATTTTATCGAAATATGTCATACTTGATAAAAGATTTGAATGGGTGGATTCTACTAGAAAAAAAATTGAAGATATATTTTTGTCATGTTTCTGTGGTTTAATTCGAAAATCAAATATTTTTTCCTAAATATCTTCAGTATTTTTGTATCCTCGTTGTTTGCATTTGCGTCACTAATTAGATGACGAGGAAATCTAGGTTAATGGAGGAATTGCTATTCTCAGGAGATGAAGTGTGGGTTTAGTGGAGGTGGTAACCCCCACTCACGATTGTAACATATAAAATCGGTCCAAAATCCTAACATTTCATTCGACTTTTGTATTTTCTGTTAGAAACTGTGTTTGTAAAGCAATTATGGTTGATCAAGTTGGTTTTGCATTGGAAGCCCTCTCCCAATTAGATGCCAACAATCAAGTTGATGTGTTGGCAGGTGACGAGTTTGTTTGGGAACAAGAAGATGAAGTTGTAGTGGGTGAGAATGGTGACAATGGCGAATTCCATGACCTGGTAGATTTTGAAGATGGCCGCCAAGACATACCCGCTGGGGATGACTTCGTCGAAGAAGAGTTCCTAGAAGATGACGGAGAAGAACCAGAAGTAGACGATGGAATTGTACCAGACTGTGAGGATGTCCCCGAAACGATCGTGAGCAATGCCCATCAGATAAATATGACAGAGGTGTTAGAAGACGTTGCGACTAATTTGTACTGTTGCAGCTTTTCATTTGTTACTATCAAAACTTGTGATAATGAAAAACGCTTCCTATGTGATATTTGTTTTGTACGGTATTGCGGCATGAATAATAATGGTGAGTGGTATCAGCATGTTAATTCACATGATACACTCGAGTATGCAAATGTTCCCACTCATAATTGTTATTCTTGTCACTCACCCCTATATCTGCTCTGTCCCGTAGGTGGATGTGTACATTGTAACAAATAACAGAGCTGAAATAGGGGTGGGGTTATGATGGGGTGGGGTTTTCTGGTCTGAGGGATACTGGCTAAAGAAAGAGGTGTGGCTTAAGACATAGTGGGGATTGAAGTGGAAGGTCGGAGTAGGTGGTCGAAGTGGGGACTGGAGTAGGAGGTCGGAGAAGAAGAAGAGGAGTGGGTGGTCGGAGTGGGGATTGGAGTAGGAGGTCGGAGAAGAAGAAGAGGAGTGGGTGGTCGGAGTGGGGATTGGAGTAGGAGGTCGGAGAAGAAGAAGAGGAGTGGGGTGGAGGTCTGAGTGTTTAAAACAAGAACTTCCTCCGAATAATCTTCAGTCACTCTTCTGAACTGACATCAGCTACCACATCATCCACAAGATCACCCGCCAGATCAACCACCAGCCAACTGAATTAGCAGACTATAGCAAGCTGTAATAATTTGAGAGTAAGTTAACAATCTTGTAATCATGAACCCGTTTAATTTTTTTTTGTATGTTTAGCTATGGATTCTCCCGCATTAACTGGTCTTGCAGCAATAACGATCCTGAGTAACATCAGGGTGGATGGCGCCGCACCTCAAATGCCAGACGAAGAGCACTTCAATGACGTTATGGACGTCATCAGGAGAGAGGTCCCCGAAATGCAGTCGCTGACGATGGACCAACGCAGACGGCAAGGTGGGTTCATTAACGGAGTTGCTTCCAAGAGATCCCGTGACGCAGGAGCAAATTCGTCGATGGAAGGTTTGCCTATAATCCAAATTGCTGACAGCGATGATGATTTCCTGCCTCCAAAACCACCGAAGAAATCATCATCGAGGAAGCACGCACACAACAGCAGAAGAAGGGTGTCCAAGAAGACATCCTCAACTGTTGTGACACCGGTTATAGACGCACCTTTACCACCTGTCGTTGAAGTTGCCCCTCCACAACCCACTGCTGAAGAAGTCCACCCTCCAGCACCTATCGTACCTGAGCTGGAGATGAGTGTGCAACGGGCAAAGCGTGGGATAGAGGAGGCCCAGCGGGACTATGATGACAGTCAGCTGGCGCGGGCAGAACTCAACCGCCAGCTGGAAGAGCTTGAGCGCCAGCAGGCAGAGCTGATGGCCCGCGATCGGCAGCAAAGTCTCCGGGAGGTCCAGCTAGTCACCAGGCTGGAAGACGCCAAGGCGCAGGGGGTGGCTTTGGTGGCACGGCTCCGAAGCAACCTGGAGCAATTTGCTAATTTTAATTTTTAGATATGTTAAGGTTAAGGTTAAGTTATTTGTAAGTAGATATAAGTTTTGTATATGTAGATTTAGAATAAAAATAGAAAAAAAGATGAAGTGAAATAGGAGTGCACATTTAATGGTCTGGTGCACATTGAACAATGCGGAGGATGGGGCATTTTTCTTCAATTCATCTGAATTATGTTTTTACATATTTTATTTATATTTTATTTATATACATATTTTATTTATATTTTATTTACATATTTTATAAAATAATATGATGTGTATTTCTCCCATCTCCTGATTTCTCTCAGCCTTCAAACCCCCACTCTCTTCTCCCACCCTACACTGCCACCCCCGAACTAGTATAAATTCAATGCCAGCTCAGATTATAGTATCAGTCTTCCAAGATGCCTCTTCCAGACTCCACCTCGTCTCCGAGACATTGTGCCGAATTCGAAGATGATTTGGAACGGGAAGCGATGATAGAAAGATATCAGATCGTCTCTGCCGTACAGGTCCAGCAGGTATACCAGGGTGAGAGGCAGGATCCATTTTACCATCGAGATCCACGGGGTCCGATTCAGGTGAATGAGGTGTCGGACTCCACAGATGTGTGGAACTATCCATCTCCGTCGACTTCGGACGACGAAGATATGGATCAACGCGTCGACGACTTCGATAGCTCCTCGGAGGATGAGTTCGAGGATGATGGCCAAGTGGTCCATATCCGTGTCGAGGACATAAATATGGACCTCGACCCGGACGAGTTCCCCGTAGAGGACGACTCCGATGATGACACCATCATCTTGGTGTCATCGGATGACGAGGATGACGATGTCATCTAAGTCCTCACCCTGCCCCCCCCCCCCCCCCCCGTGGTCGTCCCGCATAAATATGCGGGATGGCACCCAGCTCTTCGGAGCACCCAATAGGCCCTTTTCAGGGCCACACAAAGAACATAAACACACGCATCTGCGCCACTCAATGGCAAAAATGTACAAAGTTTCCATAACTTGAATTGATACTTTTCAAAAAGAACTCACCCACTACCAAATTCTATAATATATTTGGTGAGTAAGAAATGAAAAATTTCAACATTGATTTAGAACATTTTATTTGTAATATTTTCATAATACAAATTTATTTTTCAAACAGCGGGTTCTGGATCACTACCTGGAGCCCACAGTTTTGGTCTATGTGTGAGCCAAACATCAGGATGTTTATTCTCCAATTCAGCTAACCTTCTTTCCAAATCATTATATTTCAGCATCACTGCAGATGTGACATTCAATGCATTGGCATCCAAATCATTTTTCAGATTTTTGCTGTTGTAATCGAGTTCAGTTGTCAACTCTGATATTTTTCGTGTCATTGTGGCTGTAGCATCCCATACTTTGATATCCACATCACTTTTTAGATTTTTGTATTTGCGATCTAGATCATCAGTCACCTCCTCTACTTTTTCATTGAATGCTTGACGGGCTTCAGGTACAATCTTAGCCATTGTGGCATGTATGGCAGCCTGCAAGGCTTTAAGGACAAGTGCCTTCGTCTCCGTAATTTGTTCATTGAGATATAATTGAGTTACACAATCACTCTCGTCTATCGGTTCACCAGCATTTTTCAGTCTTTTACCTTGCATATCATATTGGTCGTCAGGCGAAAGCTTGAATCCCATACCTTGAGGACCTTGGGAACCTTGAAGAACTCGAACTTTGACAGTACCCCATTTTCGTCTACGGCCGAATTTATCAATAGCTTTGGACATCTTTCTTCCACCTTGATATCTTTCATACTGATGATTTCAAGACAATTAAAATCTATATATCTCTGTGTAGATATTTATTCTCTTAAATGAAACAATAGGAAATCAGAATAACGTGTATATTTATATATTTTTATATATTTGGTAACTGGACAAGACATTAACTAAAATTGACTAGTATAATTTGACTTTTATATAATAAGCGTAATTACATCTCAAATACAAATAAATAAGTATGGTGGTGAATTTTCCATTTGAAATGATATTTCATTTGTTCAATTCAGCTGTTAATAAATGAAGTAATTGATCCAAAGGACTCTCTTGGGAAAAAGATTGAATAATATTGGAAACCCAACGAATATTCTCTACTGGATCATTCTGGTAGAATTCTATATCGCTATGACCCCAAGGAAGAGTGTGTGTCGTATTGGGAATGATGAACCGTTTATCATCATGGTATGACAATGCAACTTTGTTCTTCAATTCAGTATACATGTCATGCAATATGCTTCTGAACGAGTTCATCTTCCTGAATATTAGACCACCCTGTTCGACAATTTTCCTATAATCTTCACATGTCAATTCATTCTTTATGACGGATCTTTTGACACCTTTTGCTTTTTTGAATTCACTACCTACAGACTGAACATAATATGCTTTGGCACCGGTACCATAAAAGCTAATTATGGGATCATTCGGAAATTCATCTTTGAAATTACCCAGAATTGACTTTGTAATAGGAATATTGAATTGGTTTCCTACGTTGTAATTGGAAGTATCAAACTCGCATATATTGTTGGTCATGAAATCATAAAAATTATCGGTATTTACTTTCAAAATTAAAGAATCCGTGTCAGTGTAGAGTAAGGTGGCATTTTCTGCATAATGACGTTTAATACATCCATAGAAAAAGTTGTACATGACTGTTTTGGATAATTCTAGAATACAAAATCCCAAATATAGCGGTTTATCGTACAATACATTAACTTTGCCCAATTGAATAGCAACAAAATTTTCTGAAAAAATTGAACAGCTTTTGAAATTTGGACGTGATATTAGGGCGCTAGCACCAATTTTCCTCTTGATACTTTCCCAATGCGTAACCAGTCTAACATCAATTCTGTTATCAACGTTTTCCATTGTTTTCCCATAAACTGCATTATTCATGAGTTTATAGAAATCTTTTTCAGCTTTGTTGTTAGATCGATTTCGCATTTCAGTGTTCAAATCAATATAAGGTTTCATCCAACATGACTGCTTGAATCTCAACACTCTATGTGTGTTCATAATAATAAGACCATTGGCCACAGCCTGCTGTAAGTTTTTATAATGTACAATATATTTTCTTTTGTCATTTAAATTTGGAATTAATTTAGGAATTTTTGATTTCGAGTGTGGTGGTATTAAACTTTCAACGAGAAAGGGAAGATCAGCATGTTTGTCATGTAACTCTTGGGGATAATGAACATCTACTTCAAGAACATAACCGTATGGACTATCAGATGCCACTCCCATTACATCCAAATTGATTATTTCATCGGGTGTTAGCCATGCAAAATCGTTGGTGGGTAATGGTTGTGACATACTGTGACCATATAGGTTAGTTGCATCTAAATATGATATGTATGATGAAGGTTCATCTGGGTTATAATCGGGTAAAAATTTATTATTAGCTATATGCTTCCTTTCACTACACTGACTTATTCCGCCCCGTATTCCTTTTTTGAAAAAATTAATCATGTCAATGTCTGTCAATAATTCCAATTCAATATTCGTATACTTCAGCATTGCATCCCATGATATTCCGGGCGCTGTATAATACTGTGCCGGATCTAATTTATATTTATCTAAGCATATATTTCGAAAATTCTCAAATATGTCGCATAATAGAAGAACATCGGACTTCAAATATAAATCCGAGTATTCCCCTAAACTCTTACACTCGAATAAATGCCAAACAAGTTTCGCTCTCATATAATCCTTATCTGATATATGCTCTCCGTTAAGATTGTCATAAAACTGATTTTTAGTGGGTAGAGTTGGATAATTCAACTTGTCAATATGATCAACAAAGTTATATGGAAAAACACCTTTCTGTCTCATCAAATTGAATTTGTCAATTTGTGGAAAATGTTTATGCATCTCAATACACTGATCGGATGTTAAGTTAGCACCTAAGTTCTGCAAAGAATTCGACATGAATTTGAAACTATCTATAAATCTCATTTTCAAAAAATTCTTTTTTTCTTTTCCGTCTTTGTCAGTGTATGTGTGAGTGAATAGATGCTTAGTGAAAGAAATGTATTTTTCCTTAGTTTGTGGAATAACATCCACTTTGTCTTTGTTTCTATACAGTTCTTTTATGAACAAATGACAATCATACCCACTCAGATTATGGAAAATGATTGGAACAAAATTTGGCAATTTGAAATTTAAGTTACATACGGAATGTGCGGCAGGTGATCTTTTTTTTCCAGTGAGGTGGCAATGGTCTCTCACTTTCACATCACCACCCGTGAATGGTTTATCACATATTCCACAAAATTGTGTAGAAGAAAACTCTGCTTCTTCCGCGGGGGTTTGTGCAGCCATAGGAATTGGATACCTCAAATAATTGTGATAAATATTTCTCAAATCATCTTCAAGTTTTGTAACAAATTTCTCGGCTGCATCCTCACCCCTATATGTAACAAATTTCGATAATTTATCATTGTATGAACATTTTATCGAATAAGCAAATGAATAAGGTTCGTGTTTGTATGTTTTATTCGAGAATGAGTGTTTAGGGTTGGGTTGACTAGTTTGAATGGGTTTGAGAACTGATTCAAAATCAGCATAAACTACAAATGGCACCTTCATTTGTTTCTCAAAATTTTCAAACATAAGTGCATTACCCGGTAACATTTTACCATATTTGTTGATTCTGAAATTGACTGATGGTGTTGTAGTACTCAAGTGATTACAGTCATGCAACTGATGACGTAACAGTAATCGCTCGTGAGAGAAATACAATAAACATCCATCACAAAAATATTTTTTATGCTCATGCGCAGATAGTTGACTTGAAACTAACCTAGAAAGGTCTTTAATCCAACAATAATGACTATTGCCAGAATCATCTGTTATAAGTAACAAATTAACATGTCTTCTAAGTCTTCTCTGTGAGTAACGCAACGGACCAACCACTTCATATTTCATTTTACCCTTATCAAGTTTTGACTCTAACCCATACACATTAATTGAAATATCATTCATGTCCTCAAACTTTTTTATAGCTTGAAGTTTAACTGGAAAATCCATACCTGTTACATTCAAGACATTGGCGTAGTGGGGGTATGAGGAAACTTCTGACACTCTACCATTCGCAGGAAACAATGCAGATGTGATGGCCCATGCAAAACAATGTTGATCTTCATTACGAATATTCACAACGCCTTTTCTTGTCTCAATGAACTCGGGCAGCTTCACATACGAACATCCGCTGAGTGGACTATACTTGTTGATGTTCACTTCGAGGAACTTAATTTTTTCACAACTCCATCCTGAAACATAACAATAATTTATTATTCATATAAATAGAAATGAAACTTTAAATAAATACCTGAATCACGTTCTTCAAATTCCGTAGTCTGAGCAATAATGACATCACGGAATCCATCGAATAATGCACCCAAATCCGTAGACTGATCCACAATTTTATTCTGTGAATTGAATGACTTCGTGTCACTCAAATCCCGTGTTTGAACAATGTAGCTGCCAAATACTTCCATATTCACTTTAAAGATCTTGTGAACCTTTATTGCCTCTTCAAGTAATCCAATAACCTTCTCCCTGATCTCATTGAAGAATGGCATATATTCAGTGTAAACATTGGTACTTTCCACTCTATAACTCACAATTCTACACTTGAAAGCATTCCTTATAATCTGTATGCCATCACTCACTTGCACACATGCATTGTTCCTGTGTTGGAGAGTTCTTTTGTGAGAATTAACTTGGGATGTAGGAATTGTCACATTACAACAATTGCATGTGTACATTGGTGTCGATGCAGCCACATCTAACTTAATCCTTTTCACAGAAGGGCCACCTTGGCAACTTTGAAGTTGATGCCGACGGAGATTATCACTACGAGTGAACGATTTACCACAACCACAGGAATACATTTTATCGATGTCGTCTTCTCAGCACAAAACTCAACAAAATACTGATTTCACAATCATTCCCACCTCCTTTATATGTAATATCGATGAGTGGGAGAGAGGGTGAACAAATTCTATCCGCTTCGACTATTCATACAACGTCACAGCAGAACCATCCCCACCATATCAATGAAGAGAGGACGGAGAGTAGTCGATGAGTCACCGCAGTGTATGGGTGTGTGACGCCAGTTCACATATCTGACTGGATATCCGTGGCGTGCAGACGTCTCTATACTTCGGTTTAGATTTTTATGCGTACTCCACACATTAGATCATACACAATGGCAGAGTAAGTATACATGAAAGATATTGAGGTAAGAAAAATATATTAAGTACTTGGCAAAAGGTACTTGTCCGTGTATGAAAAAAAATCAAGTCATCACAATCTCTAGGACAAACACAAACCCTGAACACCTCCCAACAATATACATCATGGTCAAGGCTAAGGGCAAGCCCAAGTCCTAGGTCAAGTCCTAGGTCGAGGTCATAGGTCGAGGTCATAGGTCAAGGTCATAGGTCATAGGTCATAGGTCAAGGTCATGGGTCAAGGTCATAGGTCGAGGTCATAGGTCATAGGTCAAGGTCACTGATGACGTCATAGTGGTGGGGGGAGGCCCAGAACCGGCTCAAATCTCCTACTGGTGAGTCAAAGATTCGTAAATTGTACTTACTCTGTTATCGTTAACGATTCTCTCCGAATGAAGGCCTCTTTTTTGGTGGTTTTCAATTGTATCTTTCCAGGGAATCAGGACGTAGGTATCACTAAAACCCATGACCTAGAATGCATTATTATGAGTGGTACCATGAAATGAGTAAATACAGCCCGAACTGGTTATGATTTTGAATGTAAAGAGAAGAGTATGCTATATAACCTATTTTTGTTGGTACAATCGGTTCAAAATGGTCTGACTGCAGTCCAAGAATAGTTATATTTTTGACATTTATCATATGTAATAATAATTTAGGTTTTGCAGAAAACCAGTCTTACCATAAACTTCTTCAGGTAGTTTCGCAAGTTTTAACTGAATAAAACAAAACGGATTTATGTGGGTTCATAAAATGATTGATATCAGTCACATAAATGATAAACAAGAGCGGACCTAAAGCTGAACCTTGCGGAATACCGCATAACAAATGCATCTGTTAGTAGTGACAGGTGTTAACTTTTTTGATTTATTTTACTGAACGTCCGATTTTACTCCATATTGTTTAAATGAATTATGTTAAACAAGTGTGAGTGAAATATTGTTTTTGAGAGAACTTGATACCAACATAATGTGTTTGAACAGGTAACCATCACTCTGGCATGTGCAAAAATATAAACATAATACTTTTGGAGAACTTGGATAGAATTTGACGTTTATTTCATAATGACATCCTGTTTTTAGGAAAGCTTCATCCAATGGGTATATTAATAAATGATAATGTTTTATCGTTATCGGCCATATGCTGATGGTAAATGGTTTAATTATCTTCACGTCAATATGGAATAGACAAAAAATCTTTTGTGGGACACCGCTGCGTCAGAAAACAATAGCGATATTAAATTAAAAAATGCCGCAATCTCCTGTCTGTCAGTCAGTCGGAAGCATTTTCTATACGATGAATCGATGCTTAGTATCGTCGGTGCATCCCATGACCATAGCAACAAGAATTCAATACTTCAGACGGATCGAACATGGGGTCCTACGAATATTTGAGAGCGACAAATGTAGGAAGAAAGTAAAAAGTCGAAAATACCCTTCTTACCGATAATTCTACAAGATAAAATATAATTATAATAGATCTGTTTTCTTTTGTTCACTTTGTCTACTCAGGGTACATCATACTCAGTCAGACATTAAAATGAAAAGGTGAAAAACTGAAATAAAAATGTGGATCAGCCGGCGTAGTCAGCGTGCCCGATTTTCTGAAATTTTTTAAGATACTTTGTACCAAAACAATACACGTGATTTTGGGTAAGTTGCTGAAAAACATCAAGTGATTAATGGGCGACACAAAATATAACCTACTAAGAAGACGCTGAGTTTCAAATCTTCAAACAATATGGGCTTAATGCTATATAACAAAATACCTCCAATCATAAAATATGTTCTTCCTCATTCAAACTTTTCTAAAGAAAATTGAAAAAATATCCCTTGCTAGAAAAACGTGGCAGACAATTTGTATAGAAAATGTTTTTCATGCTCATACAGAATAAAATCGGATCCAACATGAACACATTCAATGAAAAATACTTACCGGACCTTTATAAAAGTGCCCATTTTCTTGAGCTAGCAGCTGGGCCACCAAAGGCCCCCCACTGATCCTCACCACCAACTCCCCTTCAGGATGACTTCCAACACAAGACGAAGTTAAAGCAAAAACCGTCAAAAAGATTTTCATTTCCAGTTTCGTTGCTCGAAAAAAAAAAACGAATTTCAGCGATCTTTTATTTTCGAAAGCTATCTGCTGAAGCACCCGGTGTGAATTTAGACAAATACCCAGTGGCATGTGACTACTGATAGAGATATCGAGCTCCCCCTTCTCCCGTGGAAAAACTCGATTAAACGGAAAACAATTAATTCTGTTTGCGTACATCGGATATCGGATAAGAGGATTTGAGGATTTCGAGTCCAGCGATGCTAGGATTGAATCCGTGACATTTTTACTTTGAATTGTGTCGGAGGTAATTTATGTCTCTTTGGGATGTAAATTAAATTTCTGTAGTAGGCGCTGAGAGACTCAATAACTACATTTACTGGGTTCAAGTCGGGGGCGTAGTTTATTTATTCGAACTACTGAGGTTTATATTTTTGGGAAAATTTGCTTGAACGGAGTTTACGAATAAAGTGTATCAAGTCTTGAAGTTGCCATTGGGATTATTTCGGAAATGAAAATAAAAATGGATAATAATAATAAACTCGTCAGAACAGCTTCATGGAGCTCCAGAGTGATTTCGTTTTGTCGTTATCATTGAAATAAAAATGTTTCGCTGTGGTCAAGCTATTCATAAGATGATAAGTTGATTTTTTTTATACAGATAGGAAAATATATTTAAAAAATAGCTATTTTCAATTTTCTCTCATCTTTTCAAACATCGTATATGTGTATAAATTTTTTTGGATATCTTACCATTTTACCCCACTTGTTGCCTTTTCATAGTAATTTTTTTCAATTTGCCGCCATACCAGCGATCACGTGACATGTGTCAAAATCGATTTTCAGGTTATCGGACATGCACAAACTTTTCCCAAGAATTTTCGTCCAATACTCTAATAATAAACTTTTTTCCCATATGGTACATACGTTTTGGCGGTCACTGTATATATATATATATATATATATATCTACATTAAAAACATGTGTAATAAAATTTAATAAATAACAATAGTACAATTCAAACAGAGTTAATACAATACAATTTATCGCCAAGAAAAAAGTAACAATCACTAGTCAACAAGTTTTTCTTTAATTTAATGCCGCTTTATTCTCACAATCATAACAGGATGATTAAAAATATCAGAAGATTTTTTTTACAAAGATCTATTCTTGTAATTTGTTGTAATAATCCAACACACAAATATCATTCTGGTGGAGTGCGTCGAATTTTGGGTCTCGACTCAAATGCATTACAAGGTTTTTCTGAAAAAAACAAAAATTTCAAATTACACATCTATAATTTCAAGTCCAATATTATCTCACCACACATATATTGCTCGAGAATTTTTGGCCTAGCGGTATCACTGTGATTGTATAAGTTCTGAAAATACAAAAAACCACATAATTAAGAGATAATACAGAGTGGCCCAAATGAAATGGTCAGCACAATTCACCTTGAAAAAATTTATTTTCCTGCATGTCGTTTCTTCGTCAATGTCATCTGCGTCTTCGGTAATTTCTTTGCAGATCACATCGTAGCATCCGCAGTAGTATCTGTTTTTACCAGGAACACAGTACGTACACCTGAAACGTATAAAAAGCCCAAGTAGAATTTTGGCGATGACAATCACATTATACACCAAAATTAACGTTGTACTTGGTGTAGAATTAGTCATTTATGAAACGACGTTCTCTAAACCACCTGTCAACGTTGTTTTAACGTTGAGCATGACAACAGTAAAGCTACGTCGTTTTCATAACGTTTGCTCAACCGACTACAAGTAGTAAATATTCTGGGAATGGGATTAACGTTCTAAAAACGTTTAAGTGACAACTTTAGTTATTTTAATCGTTTTCCCGACGGTAAAGCGATCTTGTGAGATTCAACTTAGCAGCGGGTAATTTTTCAGTTAAGTTGAAAACGTTTTCGCGGTGTCATCTTCACAACTAACCTTCCTTCACATATTTACTGCAGAGGACGTGGATAATAATATAATTATACAATTATTTATCAGTGCTTAGGATCGCACGTTAAAAGTCATTCCCACGTCGCCCAAGTCTTTTGCAGCCGGATGACGGTTAAAAAAAAATCGAACTAATTGTTATATTCATTATAACCTTTCTCTGAGTTTACGTAGAGTGTATGAATGAAAAATGATTATACATTGTTTTTTTTTGAATTGTTGGTTTCGGTTATAGTTTGCGCATACATTATTTGTATTACCTGCAGTTCCTGTTACCATCTTTGATTCTGCGACAAATTTCCAGATAACATAGGGGAGTTTGGAACTTCACAAACTGTTGGATGGGTTTCATTCTTTTTTTCTCAGTTACTGTTGCTGAAGGAACGTTCTCAACACTGGTTGAATTTCTCATATCTGCCTCAGACTGGACCTGAAAAAAAGCTTATATATTGTTCATTCAGAAACCATTCCACAGTTAAAGCCTGAACCTGTTTTACCCAAAGAACCAAGGTCAGTGGAAATCGGAGAAAAGTTGTAGTTCACTGAATTAAAATAAATAAATCATCAATCGAAAAAGATAGCCCTAGATGTTTCAAAATCATTATATTTTCAAAGATATTATCTTCCAAAAGTATATAATATTCAAATGACATATTTCAAATATATTGATTTCGAGTCACAACGCAATTTTTTATTTTGTCCAATAGTAGTAGAAGAGTTGAGCTGATTCTGTTCCCTCCACCACTTATCGTTATAGGTACAGTCTGTCTGGCGCATAGTCTCCCTTGTTTGGTTGTGACCTGGAGATGACCTGGAGATGACCTTGGTTGACTCGAAATTTTGTTGTTGTTAAACTTTACTGAAGGTCATGTATGTGGTTGTATTCTGGGTTTGTATTTGACCTTGAGATGACATTGTTGGGAAAGTTAACAGTCACGATAATGAAGGACTAATGTGCAGGCTCTGTCGGAAGAAGGAAAAACGGCAGTGGGCATACTCTGCCGGCCTTAGTGAGCGAGAGGCCTGGGGCCAACTTGTGCGAGAGGCCTGGGGCCAACTTGTGCGAGAGGCCTGGGGCCAACTTGTGCGAGGCCCTTATATATTTTATTTATTAATAAATTGATACTAGCTAGATATAAGCTAACATATAGTCTCGCACTTATATCAGACTCTATCGGTAATGTGGCTAATGAACGATCTTGAGATATGGATGTGCCTAAGTAGGTCTTGATTAATTTCAGACGAGAAAATGAGCATTCCGCACTAGCAGCTGTAACAAGAATTAATAACAGTCTATATGCCATGAAAGGATTTCCCATTTCTTTCAGTCGTGTCAACAAGTCAATTGCAGTAAGTGTTTCTGGTGGCAAAACTTCTCTCGAAGTTCTCAGTTGGATGTTCGATGAATAGTTCTACTCCATCTACATCCCGATGTTCCCACTAATGAGATACAAATCCGTACTTATAGGAGCGTTGCGAGCATTACCTAGAAATTGAAATTTTTGAAGAGTGCACAGAGGCCATTCTTTATCAGAATTTCAGTAGTAGCAGAAATTTCGTAACGTGTAAAAGTTTTTTTTTTATTTTAACCAATGATTTTATTAACGAAACCTTCGGTAGCGCGAGGCCCGGGGACGGCCCCACGCTTGGCCACCCTCAAGACCGGCTCTGTCTGCCACTGCAATTGCTCGTTTAAACTAAGGTTACCAACGCTGGGAGAAGAAAACCCACAAGCTCCCATAAACATGCGTATGGAGTCTTCTAAGAACGACAGGGATGGATAAAGACAATTAAAAGATTTTTCGAGGCCATACACAATTAATCTGATAAGGTCGCGGTGTAAAGGCTTCTTCAAATATGGAATCATGGAGAATTCAAGTGATATTCCTCACTTCTGGACATGTTGAATTCCTCACTACTTTATTGTTTCTTCGATCATTCTACCTCATAAACACAAGTAGAGTGTACCCAGAGGTAAAGACTGTGCGGGTAGAGGACGGACATTATTATTTTTTGTCGTGGCGCTCCGGGGCGACTAATTCTTGGTGGTGCATTCACTTTTCAGCTGTAGAAAAACCCGAAAAACCTACAGCACCACCTCACTTTTCGAAATAATAATGTAACTAACACCTATACATTTTTTATGATAAAATATTTCTGTTTTTTACTTTTCATAAAACTGAACGTACCAGTGGTGATGGCTGTATAGGCTCATCATACTTCTTATCCATCTCTTTTATTTCGATAGTTTTTGGAACAATTTCCCCCTCCTTAGTTGAATTTAGTAGTTTAGATTTCTTTGAGCAATCCAAATAAGACCAAGTACTACAACGAATATTCTCTGCCAAAACTTTCTTTTTTCTGAAACCCTCAGCACTGCGTGGTCGATTCGGACACCCCCTTGATTCACAAAAAAACTGCCTTTCCAATTCATGTACTGTATCCAATTTATCCATTGGAGCTTCTACGTTGTTGTTTACTTCGTGGGAATCCCCCTCATCCTTCTGAGTGATCAATTTGGGATTGGTTTGCTTATTTTCTGATTGGAACTTCACGATACTAACATCGCTTCTCTCAGTGTTTGGTGTTTTATTCTCTACAAAAACTGAGTTCTCTTTGTAATGGCAGCAGTTTGATGCACTAGATTTACACCTAGGAGATGCCATAACCTAAAACAAAAAACAAAGCGTGAGGGTAAGTAATTATTGTAGATGTAAATGACAAATATGTTTGGAAACAAGACATAGTTTCCAAGACAGGGACTTGTGCAATGTTCCTTATTGCAGAGGGTACAATTGATAGATTTTGTGCAAAATAAAATTGCACCACTTATACGCAGATGAGTGTATTTGAATATATGATTGTGCTCACCTTCACAAGAATTTTGTCCAACATTTTGGAGATTTCATTGGTGCACATTTTGCATGCATTTTCGTCACCACAACAATCTTCTGAGTCATTTTTCTTGCTTTCGTTCAGGAAATATATCGCTTCGTTGAAAACCGTCTCTAATATATCTTTTACTTCGCTTTGAGAAATGGGGCTTCTGTCTGGAAATACTTGCTCGTCATCGGTACTGATATCTGAAATGTGATGAAAATGATGGGTAAGGATTTTGGTCTTGGGAAGGAAAATTTTATGTAGGGTCATCCAGAAATTCCCGAAGATATTTGAATGTATTCTGACAGAGATTGAAAATTTCCATAAACCAACAAACGCATTATTTCTAACAAATGTGTGATGAACTGACTAAGCTTTTCTTTCCATAAAGTTGAGGTGATAGATGCAGAAGAGCAGAAAGGCCATCTAGATATACAAACCCAACGGAGTCAAAGTTTTGTCCACCTACGTATTTTACGTGCTGATTCCAAATCTTTAAACAAAATTTTCGAAAACCCATCAGAAATATTTTTGGCGGGAGAAGAAATATCCAAAATGGATTTAAAGCTGTCCAATTCGGGAACGGTTAGATATAGACGAATTCTGCGAACGCCATTCGATTCAGAATAGTCGAATTAGTATAAGCTGGAAATTTGAAAGAAAAAGATCAACGGACAAAAAAGTCGAATATATCACCATACATAATTTTTTGAACTTTTTTATTTTTCATTTTTTGAATTTCAAAGTTTTGTCCTCCAACGTATTTTGACGTGCTGATTCCGAATCTTTAAACAAAAATGTCGAAAATCCATCAGAAATATTTTTGGCGGGAAAAGAAACATCCAAAATGGATTTAAAGCTGCCCAACTCGGGAACGGTTAGAGATAGACGAATTCTGCGAACGCCAATCGATTCAGAATGGTCGAATTAGGTATATAAAGAATTTCGAGCCCATCACAAGAAATTGAAAATTTCTCGAAAAAATTTGTAAGGGGTTTACCCCTAAAAATCATGAAAAACAACAAATCGTCACATCGACTCGAAATTTGCCCTGTATACGTAAAATTTCATGCTCATTCGGAAAATGTATGATTTTTATGTACTCAGATATAAGATTTAGCCGGAAAAGAGTGTTTAAGGTAGAAAATCCAATTTTCTGAGATTTTTTATTTTCAATTTTAGAATTTCAAATTTTTGTCACCCAACGTATTTTGACGTGCTGATTACGAATCTTTGAACAAAAATGTCGAAAACCCATCAGAAATATTTTTGGCGGGAAAAGAAACATCCAAACTGGATTGAAAGCTGTCCAACTCGGGAACGGTTAGAGATAGACGAATTCTGCGAACGCCAATCGATTCAGAATGGTCGAATTAGGTATATAAAGAATTTCGAGCCCATCACAAGAAATTGAAAATTTCTCGTAAAAATTTGTAAGGGGTTTACCCCTAAAAATCATGAAAAACAACAAATCGTCACATCGACTCGAAATTTGCCCTATATACGTAAAATTTCATGCTCATTCCAAAAATGTATGATTTTTATGTGCTCAGATATAAGATTTAGCCGGAAAAGAGTGTTTAAGGTAGAAAATCCAATTTTCTGAGATTTTTTATTTTCAATTTTAGAATTTCAAATTTTTGTCACCCAACGTATTTTGACGTGCTTATTCCGAATCTTTGAACAAAAATGTCGAAAACCCATCAGAAATATTTTTGGCGGGAAAAGAAACATCCAAACTGGATTTAAAGCTGTCCAACTCGGGAACGGTTAGAGATAGACGAATTCTGCGAACGCCAATCGATTCAGAATGGTCGAATTAGGTATATAAAGAATTTCGAGCCCATCACAAGAAATTGAAAATTTCTCGAAAAAATTTGTAAGGGGTTTACCCCTAAAAATCATGAAAAACAACAAATCGTCACATCGACTCGAAATTTGCCCTATATACGTAAAATTTCATGCTCATTCCAAAAATGTATGATTTTTATGTGCTCAGATATAAGATTTAGCCGGAAAAGAGTGTTTAAGGTAGAAAATCCAATTTTCTGAGATTTTTTATTTTCAATTTTAGAATTTTAAATTTTTGTCCTCCAACGTATTTTGACGTGCTGATTCCGAATCTTTGAACAAAAATGTCGAAAACCCATCAAAAATATTTTTAACAAGAAAAATAAAATTCAAAATGGATTTAAAGCTGTCCAACTCGAGAACGGTTAGATATAGACGAATTCTCCGAACGCCAATCGATTCAGAATAGTCGAATTAGTGTAAACTGAAAATTTGAACGAAAAAGATCAACGGACAAAAAAGTCGAATATATCACCATACATAATTTTTTGAACTTTTTTATTTTTCATTTTTTGAATTTCAAAGTTTTGTCCTCCAACGTATTTTGGCGTGCTGATTCCGAATCTTAGAACAAAAATGTCGAAAACCCATCAGAAATATTTTTGGCGAGAAAAGAAATATCCAAAATGGATTTAATGCTGTCCAACTCGGGAACGGTTAGAGATAGACGAATTCTGCGAACGCCAATCGATTCAGAATGGTCGAGATTTATTTATGAGATCACTTCCAATCTGAATTTCTTTCTCTCTCGTGCCCTCTCCGTTTCTCTCTCACACCATGATAATTGCCTTAGATATTACAGCTAACCTGAATTTGGTATTTGTATACAAGGCACCCTTTGACTGGGTTCTACTTTATTACTCATCATTAAAGTATTTGTAGGTATACTCTCTGAACTCTGGTTCTGTATTTTCTCAGCATTTGTTTCTTCCTCTACTTCAATTTTTTCGTGGCCTTCTATATTTCTTGGCGTTAGGAATAACGATGGGTATATCGTTTTGCACTGGTCCAGAACCAAATTGACGTTTTTTGCTTGACTTACGATATTCAATTGCAAGGCATTAGTCAACTCTGAAGTAACAGCTGAAATTTCAACAAATAAAATGAGTCACTCAGATCTCGAAGAACACGGTGGATATGTGAGTTGAGGATATTTTTTGTTATGTTGAGTTAAGGTAATTTTGATAAAGTTTCTCACCTAACAAATTCCTGTACTCTTCTTGAAGTTCACCAAACTTATTTCTGAGTGATTGTTGCTGAAGGTTCGAAGGATTTGTTCTAGGATTTTCTGTCCTAGCCTTATTGGCCGTTTCAATTTCTTCATGGTCCTAAAAAAGTGTACATCTTTCAGTGGCCCTAGGTTTCAGATAAATATCTTTTGAGAAACTTTGGACTCCACATCTTAAACACAAATGTCTGGTACCATCTTTGGAGAACCTCGGGGAAGCCTTCTGGGTCCTATTTTTTCATAATTTAAATAAATAACATAGATTCTATTCATGATTGCGATTTTATTAACTTCTCGCTGATGTAAATAAGAATATTGTCAAGGTAGTGATTCTTTAATAACAAGATTTGTGAATATTCATAATTTTTTCGCTTGTTGGTTTATGTAAAATACTACTTGTGCAATATTCTATCGAAATATTCTAAATAATTGTACTGAAAAGTACGATTTAACATTTCATAAAACATTCGTTAATTGAATTATTTTTCATCATTGCTCCCTCAGATAAACAGGGTGTTCCATAATTGAATGCTGATTCTAAAGGGCGATAATCATCAGATGTTTTTTAAGGGAAATTCTTCATATGAACATAGATCTAAAACCGCTTTATTTCTGAGATATATATTGAAATTTAACAAAAAAAGGTCAGTTCATTCCCAATACCTATCTCTTAAACCGCTTTGTCTTTTATTATTTTGGCACATGCAAACTAACTCAGTATAAAAATGAAAAAATTGTATGATGAGGGTTTTCTTAATTTTGTCCTCTCTTCTCATAAATTGGTCTTTTGCCTTTTGCGTCCGGCAAACGGTATTCGATACAACGAACAAAATACCATAATTTTCTTGTACCTAAGCGATTTTTTGTTAGTCTCAATGAAATACATTTTGAATCGAAAACTGAACGCCGGACGAAAAAAAGTTATGATACGATAGAGGACAATTATAAATATAATATTCATTTGGACACACAGTGGCGTATCATTATTATTTTTGTTGAATTCCAATACCCTGATTCTCAGAAATAAAGCGGTTGCGGACCTATGTTCCTATGAAGAATTTTTCTTGAAATCATCCAAGAGCTTATCGCCCTTCAGGATTAGTATTCAGTTATAAAACATCGTGTACATCAGATATTGGCCACATCTGTTTTGTAAAAATACGCCAATGTCGAAGAATTTTAATCTGAATTAGCTTTCTAGAAGAGCATTTCAGCTACACAGTTTTCCCGTAAGTACGCCAGTGCAATATAGTATTGATAAAACAATTCCATCTTTTGAGGTGCGTGCATAAAAGTCGTTATCAGAAAAAAAAATATATTCTAACAAAATCTCTGTAGGGCGAAATCAATCGATAGAGATCTAGGGTTTTGGCAGTTATGAATATGATGAATCAATAAACAAGCAAAATTAGCGCTTCCGCACGTGGAGCAAACACATTTGACACGTATGCCGATCGGTTCCCCTATAATAACCTAAATAAGACATACCCTTTCCAAAAATGTCTCCAATATAATTCTCTTGTCCACAAACTTTTTGGACGAATGTGTACAGTCTTCAATAGTTCCAACTTTCTCATCGGTTCGGAAGAATACTTTTCCGGAAATGTTCGGGAGTCGAAGGCCAAACGCCTCGCAATCATTCTTGAATGCTTCGGAAGACTTGAAGAAATTCTGGTTTTTCAAAAACTGAAAATATATTTTTGGTGTGTCAGCTAATCTTCACTACCAAAAAGTGTAATGATTTTATAACGTATGCTCTCTATGGTTTTGGCAGTTATGAATATAATGATCAATAAACATTCAAAATTAGCGCTCCCCCGTGAAACAAGCACATTTAGGGCATATGGTGACTCTTAAGACGCGTATCCACCAAAGCAACAAACAGGAACATTTATGTTTCTGTTCCATATTTCCGAAAATGTTTACAAATGTTCCAGTAAGTTGCTCAATGTTTCTTGATGTTGCTAGTAGAAGTTGCTCCTTGTTGCGTGTTGCGACTTGTTTCCGTTTGGAGCGGTAACATCAAAGGAAAAAGAGGAACATGCGTCAACAAATTGTAGTTGAAACTTTTTGTTTCTGCAGTGGAGACAGACAGTGATAGTATTCAGGAAACACGAGGTTTCAGTGTGCCAGTGCCAGTCGTTTAAATGGAGTAATGACTTGCTTATAGAATTAATTTTTGGTTCGATGCAAGACAATAACCATTCTATATCAGCACTGGACATCCGAATAAAATTTTGAACGTGTCCATCAGTTATGTGTCCCAATAGTATGTCGTCTTTCGTAAGGGCCTCCAAAAGCTGCAATCACATATCAGGCTGAATTTTAAATGCATTTTTTATGAAATTAATGGTGCATGGTATAAGTAAAAGCAACATTCCATGCCACATTCGATGGTGGCATTGTGTTCAACTGGAAGCAATGATTTTCAACAATTTTCGATGGTTTCTATTCTTGCTTTGCTATTTTCAAACAACTGATTGTATTTTCCAAAAGTAGGATTACCAATTTAAATTTTTCGTAGATTATTTCCCTCATCTGTCAAAATTTAATCGTTGATGAACCCGCTTCGTTCCTTCTGCGAATAAATTGCACGGTTCTTCTTGACAGTTGCCTGAATGTATGCAACACATTTCACAAGTCATGTGACATATTGCCGCAAATAAGTAGGTTCATTAATTTAATAAAAATAATTATGTACGTTTTGGAATAAATGTTATTGGTTAATTGACATATTTGGGAAATAATCTGATCAAACATTTTTGTTTTAAAAAATGTGTCTCGTTAAATTCGAATTCAACTCGATACATTTTCAAACAAAATCGTTTTCGTTGAAATTGAAAAATGTATTCGCTGATAAACGGGGTCTTGTTATATTACCCCCGAAAATATTGAAATAATCGAATTTTTACAGTTTGTAAGCCCTCTTAGCTACGGTGATTATGGAGTCGTAATGAGAAACAGCCTTGCAGAGAAAAAAATTGTTTCAGATGTTGATAATAGCTCAATTGCAAGATCGGCTTTGCACCATAACAAGATCGACTTTGTAACATGACAAGATCGACATTGCAATTGGGGTTTGATTGATAGGTCGATATAGCAATCAGATTAATTGAATTTCCTGGATCAATCTTATAATTATTTCAATTTTAAGATCGAGATCAAGATTTATTTATCTTTCAGCTCGGTTGCAAAATCTGTTTTGCAATTAGGGTTGATTGCAAGATTTATTTTTCAATTAGTTCCAATGCAAGGTCGATTTTGCAATAAGAGCTCAATCACTAGATCAATCTTGCAATTAAGCAGTAATTGCAAGACTGACCTTTCAATTAGCTCAATTGCAAAGAATTCGATCTTTTAATTAAGTTCCAAATGCTAGGATATGACATGTGCATTTGCTTCTTTGTAATATCCGTAAAGCAACCGTTATAGGTTAAGACTAATGAAAAAATTCAGAAAAGCTACCAAAATGGAGAACAAGATATTTGATAGTTTTTCTGATTACCAGATTCCATTACAGTCTTTGATTAAAAATTAGTGAGCCTTTCTTACCAAAAAAATAGTTCCTAATACTGTATTCAGGTCGTGTGTTCTGCCAAAAAAGAAAATTAATTAAATATAAGAGTGATTGATAAATATAAAAGTACAGTGTGATGACCATCTATCAAATAAATTTCAAGGGTTTATGTCTAGATAAGCATCTACAAAATCGTCTTACTTTGGTCGAGGAGGACTACATCAGGTTTGTTGGCTTGAATTGAGTTGTTCCAATAGATTCGGCATTTCTCATTTTCCACAACGGACTCAATATCCCTCCGGGCATAAGAAAACATCGGTGTCTTGTCTATACCATGCGAGATGATAGTTATAGCTGTGTACATAGGCCGAAACCGCATAAACTTGACAAGCAGACAGAAAATGTCCAACAACACGCCGTATATCTACTTTTAGAAACCTCTATAACCAAACCATCAAGTGACTACGGTAGACTATGGCGTTATTATAAATCCCTTCCGTCCCCGACTTCAGCCTACTTGACCTGAAGATTGTCAAAATTGTGGATGAGGTCTTCAATGTTACTGAAGAAAACCCCATCATTGGCTTACCGGCAGGATCTATCCAGTACCATTCTGTTATGTAGACACTCAAAACTCAAAATCTCACGGCCTCTCTGTTGTCTGGGACAGCAAAACCGTGGAACGGACGATTTAGGATACAAGCTCCAATGAGAATGGATAATTTTGCGAGTTGGTACTTCGAGTTTTAGCAGCTCTTCTTGAGTCTATTGCACCACTGCAAAGGAGTAGAGTAGGATCAGAACGACCAAATATTAGCTGCAGCAAATTTCTTCCCGACTAACTACCTCTGTTGGGAGCGGCTTTTTTCCACCCCTAGGTATGTATACGTCTCCCCAGCATCAAGCTGATGTACGATGCTCTTTTCAGATGAACCGATAGCCTATGCGTGTACTCTTCCATCACCCTTAGGGCTGATGTGGGTCCACTTCTTGAGGCGTTTCGTTTGAGGTCAAACGTGTAAAATAAATGAGTGACCTTGTGCTTGCGGTTGTTGGGGGTGCCAAAGTTGTATCCACGGGTTTTCTTGAATGCAACGAACAACGCCAATAGAGGGATGTAAAAGGAAAGAGGGCCGAGGGAAACTCCCTGAACCACTCCTCTTCTGAAGATTACCGTTCATACATCGGGTCAACTGGTGTTCAAGCATGTTATGGGTCTGTAATTCATTGGATCTGACAAATCTCCGCTTTCGAGGATAAGCACTGTTAGCCTCTCGACAAAACAATCCGGAATTTGTTGTACCCCATCTAGCCAGGACTTGGAGGTGGTGGGTGATTGGAATTTTTTTAGATTATGGTACACTGTGTGCCATCATGTTTTATTTCTAACATATATACATATCCGATTCACCACTATACTTGAAAATAAAGCTGGTTTTTAGAAACCCTGCTTGTTTTATTTACTCTTCAAACCCCCTTCACAAGCCTTCGCATTTGTGAAGCCGACGCCAACTACACAAAAAAAGGATTAATATTTTCAGTTGTTGGCAAAACTATTAAAGTCCAAAAGTGAAGAATCAGTTTATTAAGGTTTATTAAAACCGCGTTCTTCGAAATGAGATCATTAAAAAAAAAAGAAAGAACCTATAGTAGTTCTTACCAAATTTACAGCCATGACTTCGAGAACGATGCAGTTGCATCTGCCGACCATTCGAGCATTTTGCTGTGGCAGATTTTCCCATTAGTAATAAACAAATTATGAGTATTAACAACAGTTTTCGGACGTATATAGTTGATATCAACTCTGGCTTGGAACAAGAACAACCAATGTCAAAAATTGGTTGTTCTTTCGACGAATATTTTTCTCATTAACTGATGACATTGGACTCTCCAATTCCAGCATTGGGAATCTAGGAAATACTGGGAAAATTTTTCGTAAAAAAAGGTAAAATTTTGACATTGGTTGTTCTTGTTCCAAACCACAGAACTGTACTCGACTGCAATCGAAAGTAGTCGATTATATGTGTGGCATCATACGTTAAATGCGTCTTCCCTATATAGGTCGCACAAGTCTCTCGAAGACTTCTGAGGGTTGCTCGTAAGGGTGCAGCTCAACAATATTCGCCAATTTCATAACTTGTAACACATGTTTTTTCAGTGGTCCTGCTGCATCTTCGTAAAAACCGTCCTCGAGTTAACGAAGTCGGTTGGTACTAGACTTACATTAACACCCGAATGCGCGCAAATCGCAACACTTTCACTTATTCATTTCTAACCACGGAAAATTTTCTAATTTCACCTGGGAACCACAAGCCACTAGCCTTCTACGATGTCTACGAATTTTTGTGAATGACCTGCTGCTATATATCTAGTATGTACTTACAAATCAACTTCGTCGCCCATAATCGCTTCCACTAAAGTAAGAACGCGAGTGTTGATCCAGATAAGAAAGATTTGAAATGATGAGGGTATTTGAAAGCCGGAATTTCATAACGTTAATCGATAGGGACGTCTGATTTGCATGCTGGAAAGCTCAGTAGCGCACCACTTGAAAGTATGTATGTATCACCTAAATAAAACTAAAATGATCATTTCCTCACGATCATCGCAGAATTTTCCAATTCTGAAATCAAATATGATAAAAGAATGCCAATATTGATATTGAAATTGCCAAAGCAGCGGAAAGATTTTTCTACTTCCAGCTCAATTCCTCCCCTAACCAAGGAACCACTAGAAACGAACGCTCAGGAAAAAGCCAATATCTTTGTTAACATGTTAACTGCAAATTCTACACAGGATTCATTGGGAAAACAACCCCAAAACCTCTTTCCCCTTGACAGCCATATACCTCATATTATCTTCTGCTAACGGACTATCAGACGCATTTTGCTTTGTCCGCAAGCTAGTGGTGGGTTTCTGTATACCATAGAATTCTATTGTCGACAGTTTTGTCTCTTTCTCTCCCATTAATTCAACTATAATGTCATCTCTCTTTTTCTATCGACAATAGAATCTATGGTACACAGAATCCCACCCCTGATGGAATTCCGCCGATCGTTCTCAAGGGAAGTACTCCCGAACTAACAGTTCTTTGCAAGTTATTTAACCTCTCTCATAATTTGGGCGTATTTCTTTCCAACTGGAAAATTTCACGAGCACAACCAGTTCCCAAAACGGGGAAAAAGACCCTACCCAGCAACTCACAGACCTAAATGAAATAGTAAAATCGAAGTACCCTTCTCTCCAAATATTTCCACCATGTGAAAAATATGAGGCAAAAATCTGACAGAAAACAACTACTTCCCTGGCTAATCCCACGACGGACATTGAATTACATCTCACAGATATTTTTGCAACGTTCCTTCCAAGAATACCCAGTTGCAATTGCTTATTATTACAGCAGATTATACTTCATATGGCTGGGGAAGACCACCTGCAGACGCTTTTCGCGATTCTTGCCGCTCGTCAATGACGGGGTAGGTCGGACAACAATAGAGTCGTCCTGCCCCAGCCCAATGAATTATGATCCACTGTATAACTAATATCTCCCCACAAATGAAGCAGCGACTTATAGTAAAAGTCAGTCGCAGCGCCACCCTCTGTATCAAAGACGCCTGGTGGAAATATTTAGAGAGAAGAGTACTGCGACATTTTCGATTTTACTATTACATTTATTTGATACTCTTCGGCAAAAATTCTCGAACTACAGACCTATTGAAATATCTAGAACGCTCAGGAATTTTCAATGAACCACAATATGGGGTCTGGCAGCTGAGATTAACTGGTGACCTGCTTGCTTATGTCTCGCATATTTGTTAACAATCTATCGAAAAATATAGTGAACGTCTGGCAGTTGCATTAGATATCTCCAAAGCGTTTGATCGCGTTTGACACCAGGACTCCTTGTCAAAATTCCATCTTATGGCTTGCCTCCCTAGGAAAGGAAACACAGTGGAGCTTCGTCCAGGAGGCCTAGTATGTTACACGGACGGTTCGCGTCTGACTGACAAACAGGCTTCTGGCGCAGGCATCTACCTGGAAGAAAGAGATATACGAGAAAGCTACGCTCTAGGAAGATACAAAACAGTTTTCCAAGCCAAGGTGTACGCCATTCTAACCGTAGCTACGAGGCAAGAGGTGAAAGAAGGGCCCGAACAGAAAATTTATATTCGGATAGTCAGGCAGCGCTCAAGCTATCTGTCATCCTAGACCAAGCTCAGCTTTGGTACAGGAATGCGGAGATGCTCTTGAGAAATTAGCGGAAACAAAGGAAGTCGAGTTGGTATGGGTCCCTGGTCACAGGGGGGTGCCGGGAAACGAGGTGGCAGATGAGCTTGCCAGAACCGGTTCCGAGCCAGTACTAGGCATTGCAAGAGGTCAAATCTCTTCTGCCCTAGATGAATGGGTGAAAAGAGAACTAAACGAATCTTGGAGGAATTCCGCCGGCTGCAGGCAGTCAAAAGACTTTGTAGCCGGCTCTAGCAAGTCAAGGATGACTTGGCTTTTAGGCAGAGATCGCCAAACACTACGCCTCCTTGTAGGAATACTAACAGGCCATAACAAACTAGGTAGATACCTGTCACTAATGGGTATAAAAGACAATCCCACTTGCCATATGTGCGAAGAAGACGAAGAAACTTCGTCTCACTTCCTTGGCGAGTGTGAGGCGTACGGGAGGCTAAGATTCGAAATCTTCGGAGTCGAAAAACTCCAACAAGAGGAACTCATCGAACTAGAGTGGACGGACATACTGACCTTCACTAGAAGGTCACAAAGGTTCGGAAAGGAAGACTAGAAGAGGCAATGTAGTTATGTGGAGAGCAGGGGATGGCAAAAAGGGCCCATTGGGGCCTACTTGCCTGGCTGCGGCAGCGGCCTTCCCATGATTACTACTACTACTTGCCTCCCTAATTGCGTTCATTGATGCCATCTAGGTTTCTCGCAGACCGATCTCTCCACGTGGTGGTCGATGGAGTATCATCCGATACTCCACCAATAAATGCTGGTGTTCCGCAGGGATCCATTCTAGCACAATACTTCTTCACATCAATGATTTTTTTTAGAGCTGCCTCATGTCCAGTGAACAGCTGGCTGGGGATAATCCTCCACGATTCGTTAATACTAAACAGTGCTGCTCCTAAGGTGGCGTATGGAGAAAAAAAAACTATGTGAGGGGTATCCATATCAATGAAATCTTCCATGTTCAGTATTGCCATCAGCAGTACCCTTTCATGGAAAAACCATGTGAGGTCCATTGTCAAAAGTTCATCTCAAAAAAACTTGTTTCCTGTCAACTCATTATTATTTCTTTTTTTTAAGTTTTGGTTCCCACGAAAAAGAAAATCCTCTATTATTCAGATAATGTCGTGCGAGCTGAGGGAAAGTAGGTTAGAATTGGTGTTCTTTTTGAATTTCTGAAGGCTATATGCCTACTCTGCCCGAGGCAGCGAGTTCCAAAGCTTTGCCGTTCGTTGAAACAACGAGCGCTGGGAAAGAGATGTTCTCCAAAGCGACGGCGAATGGATGTGAGGAGTGAGCTCGACGGGTCAGTCTCGATGGGACCGCTAACGGTGGAACGATTGATGATATTTCGGAAGAGCATCGTCCAAGAAAATATCTTTACAACAGAGACAGATCGCCGACCTTTCTGTGGTATTCCAGAAAAGCGAGCGAGCATGTGAGCGAAATATCACTGATGAGACGAATGTTTTTTTTTGTGTGCACAGAATCTGAAAGTTTCAATCTGTGTTTGGGACCTGCACTCCATATTGGAACAGTATTGCAGGACAGATCGGTTTTGTGCCTTATAAAACATAATCAGTTGACGTAAAGTGAAATATTTTTTGGCACGAAACAGAAACCCAAGGTTTTGATCGTGCATATTTTTATGTGAAATAATTGTTGCAAAGTATTCGTTCACTGATACATATATATAGGAAGCATCCTTAAGAAATGCACGCCAATGATTTGCGTGTCTGTGCCCTTGCGGCCTGATTTTGAATATGTGTCTTATATTTACGACAATAATAAGTTTCTTAAATCTGCAATTTATATTAGTTCGTGCCTTGCACTGAAACCTCATCAGTGATGTGGAACGAAAAGAAACCACTAATAACGACCAAACTGGTCATTTTATTTTTTAATGCAATACACGGCACGGCGTTACTTGGGAATCAGTTCTGAAATCGAACAGGATTTTTTTCATATACCCGGCCATAGCTTTAGATACAGTTTCTAGGCTATGCGACTTAAACTTGGCAGGGATATTGGATTCAAGAATCGGAAATTTTTCCAACATTTCATACTCCTCCATAATCGGAAACTACCTCAACTTGGGAATTCCAAATGGAACACCCTGTATATTTCTACTTTTTTATCACATAGTTTTCAAACAAAAATCTAATAGGTATGTAAAATATTTTTCGTTGGCTTTCCATTTGATTATATGTTAAATTTGTGATTATGGAGAAAGCACGGTCTAGAATGAAAATTCGCGAAGCTGGTGCATTACTCCTCGCGCTCGAAACTCCACTCGCATCGAATTTTCAAGCTAACCTTGAACAAGATCCACATCATTGTGCCGCTCGTTCTGGATGGATCTGGATGGATCTACGAGATCCATATTGGATGATGATGAAAGAGATTTTTTTTTCTACTTATACAGCGTACAATTAGGTATCAAGTTTTTCTAAAAATTTTCTTAATATTGGAAGTTTGAAAATATGCCAATAATTATTAAATTTTCGGGATTTTCTACGTACCAAGCATATTGGCCGAAAATGATTAGAAAAATACGGCATTTTATTGAGCAGAAGATCCGAAAAAACCATATTTTTGGATTTTATTGAGTGCGGGTCGTAACTTTATAGACCTAGTTTAATTTTTGAATCAGAATCAAAATATCTATTCTTTAGTGCTAACTATTAAATCAGACAAAAGTTTGTACTTTTCTTTATTCATTCTAATCACAAACCACCTTGGGTTGTGATTCTAATTCATCATGAAATTTAAAGATTCGTAGCGTATTCCTCTATCGGTAAAGATGATTTCTCGTTGTTGTCGGGTAACTTACCGACCATTACAGGAACCTTTTTTTGCGAATTTCGCATTTGCATAAACTACTCATAAGAATGCGTAACGCGCGACGCGAAAAGCAAAAACGATGCATTGGGAATTGGGAACTCACCGTAATTGTGAAAATAATGCCGGATTTTTATGCATACGATATCCGACGATACGATGATACAAAAATGTTCTGATTGGTTGAATTGGTACGCTTGTCAACGATTCAACTAATCCAGTTGAATATCTGTCATTCATGTCATTTTTGTATTGTTAGTTTTATTTTATGTCATATGTCAGTTTATTCGCATAAAACGCCTCTAAGCCCGCTAAGGCTAAGTTCATATACTCGCGAAATGCGAATCTGGCTCCCATTGGTCGATATTTAGAAATATTTGAATATCGACCAATGGGAGCCAGAATCGCTTTTTGCATTTCGCGAGTATATGAACTTACCTTAATGCAAATTCAATGCGAATGCACAGAGCACAGACAGCACAGATCGCAGCATATAAGTTTGGTTATGTTCAGTAATCTTGGTTCTTGAAATTCAAAATAAATAATGTTTTTAACAAACGTCCTATTAAAAAAAGTTAAGAGCAAGTTAGTACTCAAGTGTTCATATTGAATAATAGTTTTTTCACCTCTTTGTTTGTAGAACTATCTTGGTTCAAATGCAGAGTATGGTTAGCGGACACACTTTCAACCAAGTGAGGGAAAGATTAGCGGATAAATTAGAGATTATCAGGTTTGATCCATTCAGTGAGTATCACACATTTTTAAAAATTGTTTAAAATTGTTTTCTGTTAACCAGCTGTCGTCCCCTTACGAACGGCAGCCCTCAAAAGTCGAAACTTGTGCGAGCCAAGGATTAGCGAGGTCTTACCTTTTAACGTGCGATTCCTAGCACTTTCTCGGGCCATCAGATGAAAATCTGTAGTCGCTAAGGATTCGAACCTAGCCGACCAGCAGTCTCAACCACTGAACTACTTGACTCATTATACTGGCATTTCTTTTAAACTCATTGGAAAGCAATGGTTAATATAAATTATTTTACCTGAAAGGTATATGAAAATGAATTTTTTGGAATATCCAAAAAAACTACTTTCCCAGCTAAACTGTACAATTGTTTTAAAACAGGATATTTCTCTCTGTATAAAAATGTTGACTGTTTCTCAGATCCCTTCTATTGAATATTATTAAATGTACCTTGTTCATATTTCAGTCCAGAAAGAGAGCCTGTATAGGGAGAAGAAGAAAGTAAGAAGTCTGTAGGATTGATTTCAAATGTTGGAAAGACAAGAATTCATCCAGCCTCAGTAGGTATATGTACATAGGAATTGATCAAATAAATATTTAGAAACTTGGCAGCATTGATTTTCAACACTTTCAAATGCCCTCTCAGACAAAGATCAATGTACACTGGCTCATTGTATTAGAATTGAAAGATTTCAACTGACGAATGGCTGAAAACTATTTAAAACAAATATTCAAGACAAAAATGTATATTCTTTCATGGTACTCCTCTTACCTTCTATCTCTCAGGAGTTTCACAGGGATACAAGTTTTATTCAAAATTCAAACCCATATAATATTTTCCAGAACTGTAAGTATGTAGATGACACAATTCATGTCTACGAGTCTATGGTTGCTTAGTTTTTGAAAAACAAAAAAAAAGAGACACAAAGGAATAACTGCAAAATTGTTAAAAACCCAAACCAAAATTCAATGACTTCATCATCGCATTTGATTTATATTCCATTAACATTATTTCATTACAATCTTTCGAAACATATACTGCGTATGTTAATTTTATTATTGTTCGCAGGGATTTTTTTTTTGGTGTTTTTCCGGATTTTTTTCTTGCGGAGGTATTTTTACCGTTTACCCTTTTATCTAGACATGGCATAGATAATAAATACAAAAATAAAAATACAAAATATCAGGCTTTAAAAATCAGTATAATTTTCTATTGAGCAGAAAAACATTACACATTATATTTAAAGAAAATCGATATCAATGACACTATACACACCTAACAGAAATCAACAATTAAAAATGCTATCACTTAATTAATTCAAATATTTAAAAAAACAACAGACATTCAACAAAATAAAATATAAAGTATGTTCACAAACAATTCTTATATAGATATTGATTGCGAAATGTACAATTAACACCACCGAGACCTATGGAAAACCCGTCAATCACTGAGTAGTTCACATAAATGTCTGTACAAAAATGATAAATGGATAACCAGCAGCATATTTGAAGTCTCACTCATATGCGATATGGATCAATACATACTGAAAATATTACTGGCCCAAGACTGGACCCTTGGGGTAGTCTAAAACACTTAATAAAAGTACCCGCAGTCTTAAATATTTACAGTTACAGATTATACCCTAGGTCACGCAAATAATTATGAAAACATAGTCGATTTTTCTATACAACTAGAAAAACAATAGCAGGAAATTAAATTTCAGCAACAAAACGAAATAAACCAGACAGAACAGATAAAAAATTAGCTGCAATCAGTTATAATTATGTAAAACCAAATGCTTCAATAAACATTACATTTCGCACTCCAATTCATATTTGTTTCTACTTGCCCTGATGAAATCTGATACCAGGATCACCCTTAAATATCACATCAAGTTTACGGCTGTTAAATTTGGGACAGTCTCCTCATTTCTACAGTTCAAAAGATACATACAAAGTATGGCCGTTTACGTGACCTGTGACTCTTTAAAATTATCACTCAATCTGGAGGATATGTTTGTCTACGACTGCGGCATTTATTATCAAAGGGAATGTGGCTAATTGGAAGGTTCACAATCCTATAGTCTAATTCCTAAATTGTAGATAGTGACTCATCGTACATTTTCAGGTTTTTACGGGATTTGAATGTGCAGGGGATGTGAGAAAGTGGCAAAGTAAAACTTGATTTAAAACCTAAGTACCCAGCCGATTGCTGTTCCATTTCTTGCCCTGCTTCATATAATTATGAACCGTAGAACCTATGAGTCACTACCTACAATTTAGGAACTTCGGGGTGCCAAAACAGTGGATAAAAAGGGTTAAAAGTTTCGTGAAAAAATTTACAATCCCTTCATTATATTAGGAAATATTCGCTAAAAAATTAAGGTTTTATGTTATAAAAAATGTGTCTCACTTAACAAAACAATCTCAATCAGTGATCTGTGGGCCACCACAAGGAACAGTATTTGAGCAGCATGGCTTTTTAGATATTTGAGTACAAAGAAAAATTACTCTACTATGAAACTCTTGATCTTTCAAAATAGGACACCTCAAAGCTGCAGAAATATAGATAAATAGATGGACAAATCCTCTGGATTGTAAAAAAACTTATATTGACCTTGTAATAATTTTGAAGATTTTTTGATATTGTCGAAATATTAGATGTGCAAACTAAAAAACCCTTCCAAATTTCATAATATTCTCTATGAAAGATGACCAAATCCATCGTGGTTAGGTATATGCACTTACATTAAAACTAATCTTATTTATATCAATACTGAAAAATCGCAATTGAAATAAATGAAGTCATCATATAAAAGAGCTAGGTGTACATCACAATGCCCAATGTTTTATCCTCAGGATATTATGCAAAAAAACAACCACGATTTTTTTTGCTTCAACTCCTTTCATTCTCAGGAAATTGCTGCAGAAAATTGTCTTACTATCCTTAAATAGATAGAGCTCAGTAAATCAATTCGTCCAAATTCAAACCACATGTAGCCACTGACCTTTAGAGATCACAATTTTCCACTGAATACCTTGCTTCGAAACAATGTTGGTACGAAAATTACCACCAACCTGCTAGTTGAAGATATTGAAGCAGCAGCAAAATAATCAGATTCGCAGTGTTAAAACAATTTGTGAGGTTATGTCGTAAGGAGTTTTATGCGGAAAACATGTAGAAAGAAATTAGTTTATCATGGCTATTTATTTCCAAGTCATTAGTCCGTTAAGGTTAGGGTTAGAATCAGTAAATTTCGTGTCATCTAGACAAACACTGACAGTTACCACATGACCTTTGATAATATCTGCCGCAAGTGTAGACAACTTCTATTGTCAAGCCCAAAAACTCACACTCAGACTTTCAAAGTTTGTAAGATTTTAAACCAGTCTCCAAAGGTCAAAAACAAGCTTTGGGCAATGTATAGAAAAAAAAACAACAAAGAAACAATGATTCGATTTCAAAACATTGCTCTAGAAATCGATAGAATCGAAAGATATAAATAACTGAGAAATTACTAGACATTTAAATTTTTTTTGGGTATTTTCTGGAGCATGAAGAAACGGAAAAGACAATTATTGTTCCAAGGACGATCGTTCCAAAGCCAATTTTTGGCGAAATTATTTTGATTTCTTTTTCAAGTCAGGTAGTGATAGAGGGAGAGCCAGAGCTGAAAATTTTCTCTGAGTTTATTAAACCTTGTTTTTGTGTACACATACTCTGGTCAGTCAAGCCGAACCTTCGATGTCGCCCCTGAGTCACTTGTTCTACGATACACTTGACTGACCAGAGTATGTTTGTGTACATATTGTCTAAACTAATTAACGAAAAACCAGATGATCAGTGTATTATCAGAATGGTGTAGTATATAATACAGTGGAGTTTTATCAAACTAGTTTTATCTTCGACCAGAAGATGGCACTTGGTGACTGAAACTGGTATTAAAAACGGAGGTTGGGTGTTGAGATAAAACTCCAATGTATTTGTTTCATTAAGGTTCCAAGTCATTTTAATGGAGAAAATAAAAGAGATTTCAGCGATTTTCATTACCTGAGGAACTTCCAACTCATCAAAGGCACATTTCATTCGGCATTTGTTCTTGAAATCCCATTGACTTTGAGATACACCATTAAAACAAAAATCAGTTTCTTCATTGCTTTTTTTTTCTACGAGATGCTAGTGAAAAATCAATAAGCAAATTAAATAATAGTTTTTCATTCATGACAATAAATCACCAGTTTTATGAATTCCAGTTTTAAACCTTGTCCATATGACACTTAAACCTTTGTTTATTGACCGACCGATACTTTGTAACTATTCAGAAAATGCGAGAAACTTGCAGCAAAATTAAATCTGGCATATACATATTAATCTTTTGATATACCTGTCGCTTTTATCTGCTAAAGCCCGAACTCTACGAGATTTCTCTGTCTTAACCTACTTGACCGTTCAACCGTTCAATCCAACTCATTCAGATACCCGTCCAATAAATATTTCACTAACTACGGAACAGTCTTAACACATTGCCTGGTAGAAAAATAACGTTCGGTGCCACTCCCGAGAGTTCACTAACTACGAAAGATTGGAGATGAATTCCTGCAACTGTCGAACAGTCGTCATGTCCAGCAAACAGAGATCGAAGTCAAAAGTGTTGGCTGACACTTCGTACTGGCCTGTCTCGGCTATAAGCTGGACGACCTTCTGCAGATCGGCGTTGTTCTTCAAGCTCATTATCTTGTTTTGGAGGTCGCGCAGCATGTCCATGTCGACCTGTAGAAAGACAAAATTGTAAAATAACGTTTCAATTTCAAAGAAGCTGCAAATGAATACAGGTGTGAAAGTTCGAAAGTTGGATAATTTCCAAGGATGCCTTTTGGACTGCATAATGCTCCATCGACCTTCCAGCACTTTATGGATCAGAATTAGGTTTATTTTCATTACAACTAATCGTGATTAGGCACAAGTGTGAGTATAGTAAAATAGTTAAATTTTTCACTCGATTGGGCGTTCATAAAGTCCACTAGGACACCAAATTTCATGAATAAATCTCTATTTCCAGGGCTGACTAATCTTATTTTCAAGGTCAAAAATTGCTAGCGATTTTTTTAGAAAAAATCTGACTACACCACTGGATTCCTGACATTTTCCAATGGTTCACATGTAAATTACGTTGGAATGCGTCAATCAATGAAAAAGTTATAATGGAATGAAATTTTAACAATGTGCCGTTTAATCAACCGACCAATTTATAATTTATATAAAAATAAAACTCCAATATGAAACATGACTCTTGGCATTTGAAAAAATGCAATAAAAAGATATAGGCAAATTTTTTTCTGTATAACTCCAGAACTAAAGAAGCTAGATCAGATTTTTTTTCATTCATATAATTGACCTCTGAAATAAGCAACTTTGCCCCCATTTAACCATCCCTCTATCTCTTACCATTATCAAAATCTACATGTATAGACTCTAAATTGAATAGCCCTGTATATATAAGACTTATAAGGCTCCATTAACGCTGATGGAATAATGGTTGATAGTTTTGCCTTATTTGAAACACTATTCTGCAGAAGATCCTATTGTCATATATCTTGATCACTTGAACAATAACACCTACACACCAAACAATAATCTCCTAGTGATTTTCAGAAACAAGAAGAAAAATTCATTCCCCGAGGTCCACTACTCTATACAAGACGAAAAAAATATTAAGTTTTTGTACGATAAAGCTTTCGATTGATTGAATTACTGGGCCTGAATTCTGATTGATTTCCAAGGCTGACTTTTGGATTGCAAGCTGCTCCATCAATCTCCCAGTGCCCGATGGATTATTTTCAGTTCAAAGGAATGCCCTTTGGATTGCATAGTGCTCCGGCAGCCTTCCAGAGAATCACAAACCACATCATTGACACTATTTTCTGGTGAAGCCAACTTAGTTGGTGGTTGATATCAATTAACAATAACAATCCGAATAGAATCATATGAAATTTCGCTACAATAAAATTGAAAAAAGTGAAAATGATTCTCTCTCGATCCAACGAATTTCTTTCACTGGACAGATTGTGATGTTTTATATCATAAGAACCAAAATGGACCACAAACATCTAAAAGTACATAAAAACATCAATCAATCGATCTTTACCGATACATATATATTTTTTATTCACCATCAGAGATATAAATGATCTCACCTCACTCTTCGGGAGAATGACAGGATTTGCATCTTCCGTACTGGAAACTTTACTCTCATCGTCAGAATTGTTACTCACCACCTCTTTCTGTACTTTTTCTGGCGGCTGCTCTGAATCCATATTCGACTCGGGTTCACTTTTCCTTTTTTTCTTTTTCTCGAGAACCCTTTCCTAGAATTGAACGAAATATTAATATAGGCTCTCACAGCCAATTGTTTTCAGTAAATACCTTTCTCCTCTCTTTCTTATCTTTCTTCTTGGTGGAAGACTCTTCCTTTTTCTCAGGTTCTGGTTTCTTCACAGGTTCCACTGGTAACGGTGAGGGGGATTTAGAAGGGGACTTTGAAGGGGCTTTAGGAAGAGGGGAAGATTCTCTGCTGCTAATTTTTGCAGAATCGTTCGAAGATTCATCATCCCTGAAAAAACAATCATAGATGAATACGGATTTGTTTCAATAATTCCTCATTATACCTTTGATATGAATGACTATTCTCGGTTTTTGGTTCCAATAATTCCTTGGGGGTAGAAGGGGGGTCGCTTTTGGGGCTGCCGAAGAGGTTACTTTTGTCCACATCGCGACTAGCAGGTACGGGAACGGGAGATTCTTTAACAACGTCCTTCGAAGTGGGTGGCAAAGTGGGCTGTTTCTCGATTTTCTTTTCGTTTCTAGAATGTTTGTCTTCGCGCTTTTCTTTACGATCCTTTTTCTTGTGTTTGTGTTGTTTCTGTCTGTCTTCCGTTTGGTCTTGTCGCACTTTCTCCATTTTTTCCTCCTCCTTAGGTGGCGGTTCCTTTGGTGATTCTTTCTCTTTTATTTTCCTGTCAGTCTGAAATACGTCAAACTGAGTAAGAGTTCAGCAAGTTGAAATTCAATGTGAATTTAGCAATTCTTGACGAAAGTTGATGAACAATTTTATAAGTGCTTTCAAGTTTCAATAACAATAAACAACAATCAGTCTAATTTATGATGAACAATATTTATCATATCCTGTCCTACGTTCCTATTTCACTAAACCCTTTTTATTGTTTCCCATTTCTACTCTTTTACACAAAGCTCATAGCAACGTATGAATGATTCCAATATTTTGACATTTGCATTGTCGGTTTTGGTTTCGAATACAATATAAACTATTTTCAAAGTTTATTATTTGACAGAGCATGTGCGTGTTCCAAATATGTTACTGGGTGTTCTATCTACAAGATAAATAATTTCATTAACTTCTAAATTGTGTTGACTATGGTGTTTATCTTCATTTTCCTTTTCAAAGAAAGTTTTGAAATTTAGTATTCTAGCAATCTTAAAAATGATATCACTATAGAATAAAGATTTATAACGAAACTAACCTTATGAGTTTGTTGAGGTGCCACGACAGGAGTGGATACAGGACTAGGATCCTTAACTTTGACACTAGAGGCGTCCCTTTCCTTATCCTTGGTCGATTTGCTCTCTTTGCTTTCTTTGCTTTTATGTTCTTTGTGGTCTTTCTCCTTATCTCTATCTCTGTGCTTTGAATCTCTGTGCTCTCTCTTATCCTTTTTGGATTTCTTGTCATCCTTACTTCTATCTTTGTCACGATCTTTCTTTTCCTCTTTGTTTTGTTCCTTGCTGCTGCTGCTGTGTCTCTGAGCAAGAGTAGGGGGGGTAGGCACCCTCTTTGGCGACCTTGAAAAAAAATTAAAATATATGGAAATGAAGCCTTTCCAAGAGTAAGTTACTTACCTTTTGGGGCTGGAACTGCGAGGACGTGGTGGGGGTACTGGAGATTTTTCCTTTTCCTTTTCTTTCTTCGAGCTCTTCTCTTTTTCTCTGTTCCTGTCTTTGCTCTTGTCATCTTTGGATCTCCTCTTCTCATCCTTTTTCTTCTCGCTACTGTCCGAGGACCTGTCCTTGGGTTTTTCTTTTTCTTTCTCTTTAGGGGGAGGCTGCTTCGGTTTAGATTTGTCACCTTTGTCTTTGTCTGGTACTAAAATAGTAATAATAATAGTAAAACTTTCACTAGTACAATCAATCAACTTGACATAGCCTTGGACATTTCCATGCAACAAGCAATTACAGAAATTCATCAGATGTAATCCAACGTTCGTCGTGGTGTTAGCCAGTAAAGTAGTTGTTTTCTGATGGATTTTTGACCCGATTATTCTTATTGTATAAGATTATTACAACATTATCAAGCTCATTGTGAACAATTGCAGATTTTTTTATAACTTTTATGGCCTCCTTGACGGCCACAATAGTAGGTATTGCTGGTAGAAAGGCTGAGGCTGAGATGAGGGGCAAAACCCTGAACATTTTCATGCAACTAGTAATTGCAGAGAAAGCCTTGTAGGAACTCTGCAAAAAAAATTCATCACATGTAAGTCAACGTTCGTTGTGGTACTAGCCCGGAAAGTCGTTATTTTCTGATGGATTTTCGACCCAATTATTGCTATTGTATAAGATTATTACAATGAGCAGTCCTGATAGGACATTTTGTTTTATCCCATTTTTTTATAAAAACAATCTGCTCTACATGAATATACAACGAAAATTATACTTCAACAACTTGCATTTGATAAATATTTGCAATTCAAATAAGAAATTAGCATTTGTTTGTTTGGCCGTAATTAGTGAAAAGGAAATCAGACTAAGTAGCATAAACAGTTTATTTATTTTGAGGAGCATGCAATAACAAACTCATAAGAAACGCCGTGTTGCTATGGAGACCCACACTTAGATACTTATTTGAAAAAATTGTACTAATCAACAAGTGAAATAAATATTACATATATCAAGAATTTTCAGTTTTTTCTTTCTGTGCCATGCATTTTACTTACTTTTATCTGTACCGGAAGAACTTTTTGGGATCTCTTTAGGTTTTGGAGGTGGGTCTGGTGCTCTGGTAGTTTTCTTTATAGGCGGCCCAAAAAGATTCTCAAAATCCGTGTTCCTGGGCTCCTCCGGCTTTATCTTGTGCTTTTTGGCCACTTCCGTACCACTCAGTTTCGGTTTGCTAGTCATTTGTAGTTTTTCATCAACTGCTCTGTGATTATCGCTAATGTCGAGGGTGTTGCCACCTGAGCCTGCCTAAAATAATTACAACGGTATTAATTACTACTTCCTGAAGTCATCTAATGCATGAGTGCTCTTTATTGCAGGACATTCAATTTCCTAAATATAGTACAATCAAAATTAAGTGTATTTATTCATTATTGAATCAACAAATTGTTGGTTTCCGAATTATTAAATCTTTGTTGTTATCATCTGTATGGATGTTTTAAATTTGGTACAACAATTTGATGTCATGAATGTACAATTTAGCAATTATCAGACAAAATTGAGTTTACTTTGTTTTTTGCATTTTCAAATGTGTAAACTGAATATATATATATATATATTATCTGGGTCTAAGAGGTGTTTTCATTGTAACATACTAAGTAATAATAATATATATATTATATCTCTCCCCGTCTATATATGTGCTCAAAGTATAAAGAAAGTAAATTATTAATTCTGTTTGAATTTAATTTTTTCTTAGTTTGGTCTTTTCCCAACTGAGATTGCGCTCAGCATTATGGAAGCCACCCATATATTTATTATTATATAAATGTTATCTAATCTTTTACAAGAACTACACCGCTCCCTTATACTAAAGAATATTAAACAATGTCTGTAATGAGACTTCCTACTTTTTTGATGACTTATCTATAAATATATTTGGAAACATTGACATAGGATATAAACGAAAACAATATATTTTACTTGCTTCCTATTTTAAATAAAGATCTACATATTGATATATATTTGAAGTAAATTCAATGGTTTGTACATTTTATATGAGGGAGTATTATTATTACTATTATATGTGTACTTAAGTTATAAATAACCAGTCTATACTTACTACTGCTCCTCCTTTCAAAAGCTTGTTTTTGAATTCCTCAGAGGGGTTGAAGAACGTATACTTTTCCTTTTGTACTTTGTGTATTGGAGGCCCTGTCGGAGAAAGCCAAAGATCATAATTAAATCTGATTTTCTTTGGTTCCTGATTATTCCTCAGATAAATGTCAATGGGTAAAGTAAATCCAGCGTACCCAGAAGTCCTCAGCGAATATGGAGGTACTTTAACAACTGAAAAAATGTTACTGTTTTTCTTGATGTAGGAAAAAACATGTTAAGTAGAAAAACAAGCAAGAATTGGTGATCACACTGAACAAATATAAAAGATCAATAATATCTGTTATAGTTCAGTTGATAATTCCAATTTTGAATAATTACCTCTCTTAGGTTTTGGAAATGATTCGTGCAAATTAAAAACAACCTTGTCTATGTAATAATGTATATCAGCACCATTACAACCCTTCACAAACACTTCCCAATCATGAGTGAAACCTTCTGGTGTTGTTTTTGTTCTCAGAGAGGCATCATGCCCAATTTCCAGCAAGATGGTTATGGACATGTTTCAGTTAAACATCCCTCAATTCCTCCACGACAAACATGTTCTCTTCCATAATTCTTCATGAAGAAACCGTCACATCTAGATCTACAGTAACCTAAATTTAGATTTTCTCTACATGTGGTAAAACATGAACAATTTCATGTGCGCCTTGGTCGTAGGCATTAACAAGAGTACGAGTCTTATTCACAAAACGTTGCAGTAATCAACTGCATCGCCTAAATATCACAAACTTATGTGTTTATCGAAAAATGGTAGACTTTTCCAGATTAATATCAAGCAAATAAAGATTTGTTTGTGTATGAAATGAAATTTAATGACACTTGACAGTCACAGATCACAGATTTTGACAGTTCAAATCAATGTCGCCAATGTACAGTGTTGCCAACACGAACACCAACATGCCAAACTAAAATCTTGAAACTGCGCATGCGCCCAATAATATTGAGGCGTGTTTTACTATGCGTTTTTTTTTCTTTCCACGGGTGGCAAAATAATGACAATTGACAGCTCGAGAACCAATCACATCACCAGAATGGGAATAACAGTTCAATAAAACGGCAAGAATTATCATTCCGGTAACAGAATCACAGCAATAAAACACAGCTTTAGTCACTATAATAGCTGGACATTTAAATGAAAGATAAAAAGAGGGCGAAGAGTTGAAAATGCATGAATTTGTTTTATTTTTTCGCTCGCAATTGGTTTTGTGACAGACCCTGGAGGTAAAACAACTAACCTTGGATATCTTACACCCACCTAACCCCACTTTGCTGCCTCATTTATACTGAAACATTCTTTAGAGCCGCTCCTGGCGGATTCATGGGGGTTAAGGGGTTTTTAGTTTTCATAATGGCTCAAATTTGACATATGTCAAACTCGATCAGAACTATCAGAAGTTAGCTGGAAGCAAGAAGAAGAAACATATATCCGATATTTTAGGTTAGATGTGGAAACTGGGAAAACCGATGGTTTGAATTTGAAATTGAATTCTCATAGGAAAATTGCACTGGTATAAAAAGTTTGTAGCTGGACCAATACATGCTGTATGTCAGTTCGTTGTTACCACTAAAAACATCTTTCAGTATATTATTTCAGGTAACAGTCTACCTAACCATGGCTCAGCTTATCGAGAATATCCTAAAGTACTTATCCGAAAACCAGAGTGTCAACACCCTAAAATTATCACATTTCTACAATGAGGACCACCAGAAAGTCATAGGAGCCCTCAAGAGTATTCAAGCTAACGGAGATCTGGTTGTAGCGGAACCTATAAGCGAGACTAGGATTGAACTTACGGAAGAAGGGAAACTCGTGGCTGACAGAGGTTTGCAATTGTTGTATTCGCTGACAATGAACATATGGTATATAAGATGATGCAAGAATCATTCTAGGCTCCTGGTATTGCATCACATTTTTCTTAATCTGTCATGGTTCTATTTTAGGGAGCCATGAGGCAACTATATATAAATCTGTACCCAAAAATGGGATAGAGCAATCCAAATTGATGGAACTTCCCAATGCCAAGGTTGGATTTAGCAAAGCCATGTCCGCTGGCTGGATCATGGTAGATAAATCTATCAAGCCACCTCTCGTCAAACGAAAAATATCAGAAATAGTTGATACTGTTCAAGAACACCTCATTATGATCAAGTCGGGTAACTTTTCAAGAATAACGGATAAAGAAAAGCAGGAATATAAAAAACGAAAACTTATCCAGGAAGTTATCATAAAGAGCTTTGATCTAACTAAGGGACCGGAGTTCAGTTTGAGCCTTACCAAACTAGAGACTGATTTAACCACCGACATGTTGTTATCCGGAAGTTGGAAGGGGCTGAAATTCAAGGAGTATAACTTCAATGCCCTGGGAGTGGCCCCAGAATGTGGGTACTTGCACCCGTTACTAAAAGTACGCACAGAGTTCAGGCAGATATTTTTGGAAATGGGATTTGCTGAGATGCCTACGAATAATTATATCGAGAACTCCTTCTGGAACTTTGACACTCTGTTCCAACCACAACAGCATCCCGCTCGAGATGCACATGATACTTTCTTCATTTCTGACCCGAAGATAAGCACCAAGTTTCCCCAGGATTATTTAGAGCGGGTCAAGAAAGTCCATAGCAAAGGCGGATATGGATCTTTGGGGTAAGAAAGGTTCAGATAATTATATAGCAAGGTCTTTTTAAAACCTGAAAAGTTAGTATCATCAGGAGCTGTAAGTTTACTATTTCTATTTATCCAATTCAATGGTACACTATATTTTTTCAACTAGACATTCTTAAATTTCAATTATTAGATATTCTTACAAGAGAAACTTTTTTTGACAAATTGTATTTTTTTAAATTTTAACATACCTACCTAGCGGTATCATAGGTCATTTATTCTTTCTTTCAATGAACCTATCTTTTGTCAAGATTTTAATTTTAATCAAGATTTTGATCATTCTAAAGGTACGGATACGACTGGAAAATCGAAGAGGCTCAGAAGAATATTCTGAGAACTCACACAACAGCCGTGAGCGCGAGGATGTTATACAAAGTGGCCCAACAAAAGGAATTCAAACCCGTAAAGCTGTTCAGCATCGACAAGGTCTTCCGTAATGAGACTTTGGATGCCACCCATCTAGCTGAGTTCCATCAGGTCGAAGGGGTGATTGCTGATTATAATTTGACCCTCGGGGATTTGATAGGGGTCTTCGCTGAATTCTTCAGGAAGTTGGGTTTGTATGATATAATATTGATCCTGTTAATTTGTTGATCAAAATCCTGTAGCTAAAATGTTACTAGTTACCACAACCTAAGCATAAATTCAATAGAAATGATTTTTGGAAGTATTTTTTTTTGCGGTATTATGTGCTAGGATGCCTGATCCTAGCGGACGTTTTACATTTTTCGCATTTTGCGACCATAACGAGGACACATTCGTTAAAACATAGGTATATAGAAAAAAAGCTAAGATAATTTTCTATAAGAGGATGTTATAGTTTGCTGGCCAGACAGTTTGCTTGTAGGTGTTATAGGTGGTTTTGTGTGCTAGGATGGCAGATTCGTGCGGTACTATTTTTGTTGACATTTATCTTTGTTTTATGGTACACCGTGTATCCGAACATATTCAAATCATAAATTTTCGGAATCAGCATAAAATTTTGAGTATATCGGTGGTAATTCCGAGTGAATTTGATGACTTTGGATTTCTGGCCTTTTTTAAGGTATAACCCTTTGATGTTTTTTCGGCTGAAAATGAATTTTGTGCCGATCGACTCGAAAATCACAGCATATACTAATTTTGGCATGCTGAATTGATTGGCGTTCGCAGAATTGCTCTATCTCGATTCGGTCGTCGGATGAAAATGTTATCTAGAGGTTGTAGGTGCCATTTTCCCGCCAAAGATTTTTCTAATTTTTTTCTATGTTATATTCGTCAAATTCATCCTTTTTTCTATACGCTGACCGAATTTGAAATCGATTGCTAGTCAAACATAGATTTGGTGGGCGTTTTTACGAACGTGTGCACTTTGAGTTGGACCGATCTTTAAATTTATTATTTTTCATATTTCGGATACTGTGTCATGTTAAATTGATGGCGTGGAATACGGAAAAAATATTGAAAAAATTCTATAATTTTCGGAAGTACTTTTCGTTGGTGGTTTTATGAAATCCTAACTGCGCCACTAATTTACCCCGACGCTCGACTAAAATCTCTGTTTCTCCCTTGTTTTTGGTAAAAAATTTAAAAACTATACGGGTTTTTAAAGAAAAATCCTCCAATTATCATATATAGCTGACGGTGTCGGTAGAAGTGGTTGTATTTGATATTTGAATGTGGAATAATCATCTTTGATTTATGACCAAAACACCAAAAATTTTCAACCCCTTCCAAGTTATTGATGGAAAACCAATTTTCCGAGTTTTTCCCCTCTTTCCATAAGCTGCTCGCGTGCAGAACAATTTTTTTTCTTATAGTACTTAAGAACTGTCTGTGTGCCTACCTAAAATCATTTCTATTGGATTCAGTGTCAGATTAAAACCCCCGTGTAACTTGTGATATGTTTCAGGTATTACCCAGCTTGAATTCAAGCCAGCCTACAACCCCTATACAGAGCCCAGTATGGAAATATTCTGTTTCCACCCAGGATTGGGAAAATGGATAGAAATTGGCAACTCGGGTATTTTCAGACCGGAAATGTTGCTGCCGATGGGCTTGCCGGAAGACGTGACTGTCATTGCCTGGGGTCTATCTTTGGAAAGACCTACCATGATCAAGTACGGTTTCAATAATATTCGTGACTTGGTTGGTCCAAGAGTTGATCTGGAGATGGTGCAAAGGAGTCCCATTTGCCGGTTAAATAAGAAGGATGAGGAATGCATTTAAATGAAATAAGTTATGGAAATAATTGGACGGTGTTTAATAACGGTTTTATGTTATAAAATTAAATTAAACTAAATTTTATAAAATACATAAGTTGTTTCTTTCTGATGCTTCCTTTGGTCGCATGTTTGAGGAAGATAATAATGGGAATTATTCAGAAAGTTGATCTAAGCAGGTAGAATGGTAACCTCCGAACTTTCGGTGGTTTTCGGGTATCTTGGTCGTGGTCTCGAGGTAATTCTTTCTGACGTTTCGTCTACATCTGCGGTAGACATTCTCAAAGGCGGTGCGGTGTGCCCGACGACATTACGGCTAGACTCCGTAATAAACATTTAAGCAGATAATTGAGCAGAACCTCAGCTTTTCCGACTTTTGATGATAGAGTTTATTTTCAGTGGGAGCTCCACGGCAGATAATGATAATAGCCGTCCTCTACCCGCACAGGCTAGTCTATGCCTTTGGGTACACTTGACGAGTGTTTATGAGGGAGTATTATTATTATTATTTCAAAGTCAAAACATGTTGCTTTTTTTTTTGTTGATAGCAATGAGTACCTGTTGATAGTTGGGAAAATCGCCTAGAATCCCCCCCCCAATAATATGGCTTTGATCCGTCCCTGCATATTCATTGGCTTCTATAAACCCCCCAAAACTAATCCGAAAAACCCTGGGAACTACCAACAACTACGATGAACTTTCTTCAACACTTACCTTGTCTGAAGTTTTGCTGTTACTTTACAAAAACTTCAAATACAAGAAAATTAGAAAAAACGAAGGACACAGACAAAATTATATTTACATTTTGTGTCAGTTTTTATTACATAAAAGGCAAGTCTATCGCTTGGCAGTGTTTTAGAAACATAACAAAATATAAATGTCTTATTTAATGAAACATTTTTCCTTCTGAAAGTTGTACATCTCAATTATGACGTTTTTTTGTATCAGTCTAACAACTGAATTAATTTCATATATTTCAAAATTGATTTCTAAATGAAATGAATAACTGCGAAAATCAAATTACATAAAATCACATACTTGCACCAACAATTTGACCGGTATTTTAGTTTCATGATTAATTTAGAAAAGATTTTATAAAAGTGTCATTTGCTAAAAAGATATCCCGACGAACTCATTGAATATCAAAGCATGTATTCAGACACTGTTCCCAGTTGCCAAATTTAAAATTAACTGATTACATACTTGTAGAAACTTAAGACCATGGCAACAAAAAAATTATCTAAATGAGTATATTTTTCTTTTCCTAACATGCAAGTGTTTTCAATAATTTTCAATGAGCACAATGATTTGGGTGCTGAAATCCAAAAAACTCCTCTGTGCAGTTTTTCCGAATACACGAATAAAACTTTGAAAACACTCGCACATTCAATGGAAATCAATATAAATAACACTAAATCACAGACAAATGCATCAGCACCCCGTTTGAGTCTCTGTTACCTAAACAAATCCTTGTATTTCATAAAAATGTCCTGTAACTGAGACACACAACCTAAAGTGCTGGCTTTAGTCCCCAAACACATACCTGTCTGTTCTGTATTCAAATGACTATCGCACTTCACTGAGTGGAACACGTGGATCAGTCCTGGGTCCACTGCCCTAACTATCCTGAGCTCAGATCTAACCGCGTTGTCGAAGAACGTCACGTCTTCATACCCCCACCCCGAGATCATCAAATCGAACCCACCTAACCTCAAATAATCACTTTTGTACAGGCTCACAATCCCGAAACCGAACTGCCTCCAGAAGCCTGACTGCTCATCGATGATGTCTGAGGTGAACTCGGAGTAATCAGCATTGGTGTAGGACTTATTCAACAACTTGGGGTTGTAGAGACTGTAGACTATGGGGAAATAAACTTGCTTGCCCATCACCGTGTTCTTGCGCATCCTCTGCAGACTTTTCTTGTCAAAGATCATGTCTACATCGATGAACAACATCAGACTATCCTCACTCACTTCGTTGACTCCCTGTTGTAAAGCCTTCCCCCTGGAAAACGTTTCGTTCGAGAAGACCACTTTGATGGAGTTGTCAGGGTACTGCGTCGTCAGATCTCGCACCAGTTTCGAGCTCAGTCGGTGATCTTCAGGCGAGTCTTCGTTCTTGTACAGAACAATATACAGTCTTGTTTGTTCTTGGTCCTTCAGGCAGACTTGTTCGTACATCTTCATGAACCTTTTGAAGGTGTTGAAGCGTCCGCTCAGCGGCAAGATGAAGTTTATGTAGGTTTCTGTGGAACTGTTGTGGTAACTGAGAATGGGCTGGAGTTGCTCGGTGATTTTGGAGAATAGTTGGTTGACTATTTTCTTGTGGACCGGTAGGGACTGGCTGGTGACTAGGTTTTGGGTGAAGTTGGAGCTGGTGTCGACTTCTCTTACGAATATTCCTGCGAAAATAAAACAATGGTCTCAAAAAGAAAAAATTGAAATTTTTTGACATTGTGTTTGTGATTCGTTGAGGTTTCAAGTACGAGCATTTTCCAGAGAATGAGGAAGAGTCTGCATAAGTTATCTCTGACTTCCAGACTAAAGTGCTTAGACCAATGAATAGGCATCAATCTAGGCCATTCCAACATAATGAAGGTCATAAAAACCGACGCGGACAAAATGACTCCAACCTACTTCTTTGATGGACCATCATACAAGATGGGGAAGTCGCATCAAGAGTGCCAATGCTGTCAAGAGGGCAAATCTGGTAGACGAATGGATCTAACACAAGCAATGGAGTAGAAGCTGGAATATACGGAAAGAGACCAAGGCAAGACATATATTAGTCTAAGCCTTTGTACCAAAAATAGGAAAAATCTGATTAAAAAATGTTGAAATGACGCCACCTAGTAATGCGTTCAACATTAACTGAATATTATTTCAAGTATTTTGTAATCTGGGTTTTGTAGGGTTCCGAAAGTTCAGCTGCAGAGTCACTGTGTCATTGCCTATCTAAAACCAGTGAGGTTCCGAAAGTTCAGCTGCAGAGTCACTGTGTCATTGCCTATCTAAAACCAGTGAATTCTTCCGTTATTATGTCATCAGCATGTTCCGAGTCTAGATTTTTTCCTCTTGCCTTACTAAGAGAAGAGTCGCCGATATTGATGTGCCTGCTCTTTGCTCTATACAGGGTGTATAACAATTTGTATAAGTCTATCGTGTGGAAATAAACCTGTGAAATTTCAGAGCAATTTGAGATGATTTATAATAATAATAGCATGGGGTCTTCTTCGAGAATATTGACGATCTTTGGCTAACCAACAGACACTAGATGCAGAACGTGTCCTTGGGCTTCTGAGACCAAAATGCATTTGCTGTGTGATTGTCAAGTTTATGGGGTTTCAGCATATATCCACAGGAATAAGAGACACTGGTGTCAGCTTATTCTCTGGGGGATATTGAGTCCGTTGTGGAGAATGAGAAGTGAGAAGAATCGTGGAGAATGAAAAGTGCCGAATCTATTGGAACTACCCACCCCCAGGCAAATACTAGCCAACGAGCCTGATGTAGTCCTCCTCGACCTAAAAGTAAGACGATTTCCGTTATAGTTTTCAGCTCCTGGCGAAACGAATATCGTTTCAAAAGAGAATGAAAATAGTTGTTCTGATCATAGGAGTAGTTTGTGGAATCCGAGAGGATATCTCGAACAGTAGAGTGCGTGGGTCATCGATATCTAAAGCCAAGCAACGCATGGCGAGGCTGCTGTTTGGATGGTGACTAAAGGACGACCTTATTTTCGAGATCTATTCTCGGATCGTGCTAGCAATCGCAAGCTAAAAGGTAATACCTCGTTATTCCTTAGCTCGCACAAGTTTCGACTTTTGAGGGCTGCCTCTCGTTAGGGGACGACAGCTGGTTAACGGAAAAAACAATTTTAACAATGTTAATAATGATGTACACGCTGCTCTCTTTCTTATCTGAAAAGTGTATCACCTTGCCGTGATGCAGCAAAAAACTTGGTGTTTTTGTTGGTCAACATCCTTGGACACACTACTAAATCAAATGAATATGTTTTCAAATTCTTTACAACTTTTCAGTCTATCATTGTTAGTGCATGACGTTGTTTACGAAACTATTTAGACGTATTTTCGTTAATCAGTCGTTCAAAAGGCACTGATACCTATGCATCTAATGTAATTTGTACCCAAAAGAACAATAATGTGTTATTATATTTTCGTATGTAATACAAGTGAATCGATGATTATAAAAAAAAAAAAATTCTTCAATTTTGAGAAACAAATTATGTTGCTTATAGAAACTGGTGTAATTTGTTTCGAAAAAGAAAGAGTTTCGATAATCATCAATGAAACGGAGTTGTATTTTGGCTCTTTTCATATTTACCTATTTCACGGGCAACGTTTTTGAGTGAGTGATCAACATTAAAAGTAACCCTCATTTATCGACTTTACCCCACAATTAGGAGAAAAGTTGATCACACACAAGTAGAAAAAAAATTCAGGTACACACAAAGAAAAGTTATTCTGGCTCTCATATGAGTGAACATCCATAGAATCTACAAAATAAGCGTTTGAGGTGTAATACAAAAATATGTATATATAATTTATAATTGACTTTACACCATTTAGTATTTCCTGGCTTTTATTACCTGAGAAAGTTTGTTGTACATAGGCATGTCTTCTAACTTGCACAGTCATTTTGTGGCCTCTATATTTCCGGTAGACTAGCAGAAGATCCAGTATAAGGTCAACACCATACACTGGATTCACTCTCCAGTAACCGTACAGGATTTCCTTGAAGTCTATCACTCTCCCTCTCTGTTTGGAATATGAATTAACGAGCTCCATAATCTAAGATAAATAAAACAAATGTGGGAATCAGAGAATACGCAAATAAACATCATATAAGTCAACATCGATTAGAAATATCGTCATTTCCTCGTTTATGCCTTTAAGAGGACTAAAAGATATGAAAGTGCTGATGAAAATGATGGAAAATTCAAGCGGTCCCCCCGTGGCTTTCATATGGAAAATTCAATATTCATTTTTACAAAAAACCTAACCTCACGTCGGCATTCGCAGACCTTTCATATTATCAATTGGCAGCAACGAAAAAATCACCGAAAATTTCCATTTTTTGTCACAATTTCAACCCTTTGGCCATTTGCAACCGTCAACTCAATATGTTCAGCTACGTTGGTAGAACTGTACTTGCAATTAGATCCTCTCCAATGAGGAACATTGCACTAGCATCTGCTTGATATTATTCAATGCCCGTCGCGGTATAAAGGGTTTCTATTGAATATCAAGTAGGTAGCATAAGTTTTTATCATATCGACATAATGAGCTTAGAAGTCACATACCACTAGATTCTGCACCATAAATTATAATAATTGTTTCCTCACCTCTCTAACTACATCACCCAACCCTTCCTTCAACGAAGACCCAATTCTTCTCCTTGGGTTGAAGTCTCTGTGTGAATACAGAGATTTGGAAATCATTTCCCACTCCAAAACGTCTTCTAGGGTACGAGGAGTATATCTATTCAAACTTATTGGAACACCTGAAACAATTATGATTATTCGTAAGGTACAATAAGACACTGACATACATGAAAGATGTAAAAGTGGCCCCAGAATGATACCTTGTGGGTATCATCAACTAGAAAGTTATTGATTAGTGATTATATTTGATTTTTTGTTGAAATAATACCCACCCAGTATATTTGTGTCGCCAAGGTAACCACTGGATCCTCGATGTATAGGAAAAAGTGGTAAGTTACGAACGATTTCTGCTTTATCAACACTGCTGATGCGGTAACCAAGTTCTTGCATGGATACTGCGATATCACGATGCAGCAGGAGGCTTTCTTGCAGATATTGTTGTACTTTCAGTCCCTAAAAAATTTCTGTATTAAGATAGTAATAATAAGAATATTTATTTTAATCACAAAATATTGTAAAAAAATAATATTAAACAACGTTCAAGAAATATTGTCAAAAAATTAAAATCAGTACATGTATATGTATATAAACACGCGCAAATAAATGAATACACATATACAGTGAGTTTCAAAAAGTTTGCACCATATGGGAAACTTTTGGGGAGAACAAAAAATAGGAATTTTGATCAAGAGTGATATACCCTTATTTTTTATATCATTGAAGAAGTTTATTTAAAAAAGTTGTTTAGATTGCGAACAACATTCAGATTTGGAATCACAGCCACCTACGCAACACATTTTTTTTTATTTTTTATAGTTGTAGCCTCATAAAGAGTACTAGAATATATTATCATATGCACCTTATAGGAGCCTCCCTCACATTCCTTCAACGATATCTCAATGCGAAATTTTGTCCAATATATCATTTGTACTAGAATATCGACGTTTGTTGAAAATTGTTTGAATTTTTACTAGTTTTTTTGGTGCAAATTTGATATATCACTCTGTATACTCTGGTACTCGGGGAAAGAAGTAATTCCACAAAAAGTTATATTTTTTACCTGTCAACAGAGATAACATGTCAAACTTTTTTCCCGTCACAGAAAAAATTAATTATTTTCTTTTGGGATTACCTTTCTTTTTCCCTTTACGTCCGCCAGTGTGTTCAGACTAATGCCAACTTGTCACGCTCTTACACGAATATAAAAAATAATGAATGATTGAATATCAGCTGGCTCCATTTTTTGGCAAGAGTTTCTGAAAAAACGCATGATGATTTTCAACAAATCGCACCAGAAATTTCACAATCTATCAAAAATTTATATTTACAAACATGTGCAATGTTCAAGGACTTGAGCTGCCTAATTAACAATCCAGAAACAATAGAATGTCTATATATTATTGACCGTCCATAAGGTTAATATGCACATGAACAATTCATATCCGATAATAAAAAAGTAATGAGAGTTCTAAGAAATTGCATATTATGTTGGCTCGTGACAATATTTAAATTGGAATGGCTTCTACAATCTGCAGCAACTTCCGGAACTTCGTCATAGAAAAAAAACTGTTAAGAGTTGAGATTTGCACAAAGTTTTTCGGGGATAAGTTTTTAGAACTCATGACATTTTAGGTACAGATATTGACAACAACAAAGATAAAGTTGAAAAACAAGAAAAGTGTAGAAGTTATAAACCAATAGTACCTATAATATGTTTTACATTGGACAAACAGGTAGAACATTTGAAAAGATAATATTTAACAAACGAATAGGAGGAAAAGAAAATTATTTTGAAATTTTAAAAAAAGGAATGAAACTGAATATTCACATGGTTTCTCATCTATTTATGTTTAAGGACAAGCAATACGCATGTGACTTATCTTGAAACCATTTGTTTGTGACAACAACAGACTAACAATATTGCACGAACATTTCGGGAGTACCTAATTTAGTTACCAAATCATCCATATCTTTCAAACAAATATGAGTTTTAACGAGCTTCTTGACCAATTCTCAGTATGGATTTTCCAACTCGGTTTGTAATCTATATCAGTATTAAGTAATGTGGTAAATTCGTTACAACAATATCTGATTTTTATTGACCACAAATTTCACATAATAATTTCCGTTTTTTTATCTTCATCCCGTACCACGAATAATTCGGTATCTCTTAGTTCACACAAAAAATAAATATGAATTAAATTCCTAGCATACAGCCTGCAGTTTTACAAGATTATATTTTTAGAAAAGTTAGTGCAAATATTTAGATATGCTCATTTCTTTTCCTTTGAAGTGTTCTTGACACATCGTTCAAAATTATGCGTGAATATATACGAGATAATGGATGCTACATATTACGGGGAAATTGTTATCTCACATAATTGCAATGATATTTGAAAATATTACACATTAACGATGGTAAATATGAATTGGAAAACTTGTGTTTTTCTAATGTTGAAGATACACAATGAGTAAGCTATCTCTTAAACAATTTGACACTCCTCGAGTGAAGCATATAGTATTTTCAACAACTAGGTAAAATATTGTGACGTTTGTTCGAAACTTTTAAATAATGACGTAAATTGATTAATTACTTTTGTTTCGCGCCAGGGACGGGCCTATGGGGAGGGAAAAACGAGTTATTTTGGTTTTATAATGTGTGGCACCTTTACTAACAGAAAGAACATTTTCATGCCGGCTAATTGTGTGGGAAATTTCTTCACCGACTGTACTATAGTATAAGTGTAATAATACTCGTATGTTCGCTTGAAACATTAACTGTAAGTAGGTAATTGGTACGTTGCTAGCTAGTACGGGAGAGCAAAAAGATGATTATCTGATTGATTAATTGTTATCGTTTTCTGCGCGAGCACAATTCGCTGAAGCAGTTGAAGCACGCATTGTAGGGTAAATATTTGACATTCCTAAATAAAAAGTCCATACAAACCTTGAGGTATTTGTGCAGTCTGGACATGTATCGCGGCTGTTTGACAGGATGCAGCGTGATGGCTCTGTGGACCTCTTTTTGTTTCAGATCGCCGGAAAAGGCCGCCTCGCCGCTTTGATTGTGGTACAGGATCACTTGCATCTGTGAACGGAAAAACAAACGTGATCTTCATGGGTTACTGCGCGGCCGTCTTCGTTACAAGCTGTGACAGGTGAATTGGCAACGTCGCAGTCGTGTGTTAGATAGCACAGGACGTCTTCGGGACCTCCGGTTTATATCCATTTTTGGTCCGAAAGTCCCGAGCTATCGAAAGGACGTTTTCAGGACGTCCAGAAACGGACATCTTCTGGACGTCCAGATATGTACGTCTCTGGTACGTCCATTAGAGGTCAGAAATTCTTTATTTTTCCAAAATAAGTCGGAAAATATTTGTATGTGTATGGAGTATTTATTATATAAGATTGATTTTTACCGATATGTTTCAATGAACGAAATTCATAAAATAAAAAAATATGTGAACAAAGTGAATTTCGAATATTAACATTTTTCTGTTTAATGGGAGTTTCGACTGTCCCGAGTCGAAACGAATGGATCCGACTCCAACATTCTCGATTCAGCTTTCAGATAATCAGCATCTAGCTAATCTAGCGTTTCTACTGGTTTGTTTGTTGTGTTCTGCGTTCTGCACTTTTAATATTATTATATAGTTCTAGGTACAATCATTATATTGTAGTAACTAAACAGTTAACACTTGTCTTGTTTCAATAAAATCTAAAATCTTGTCAAACATCCTGCCAAGAAAACAGACGCTGGCTTTGGATTTTTCGGTGTGTAAAGTTAAAAGTGCGAAATAGTGTAAATGATGAATGTGTTTTTTATTTGTAGATCTTGGGCAGTCACGTTGTATTTATGGGTGAGTAGAGATTGAATTAGAAAATAGATAATAGGTATACCTACTTTAGAGAAGAACATGATGAAACATAACCTCCAAAAACACAATACAATTTACTAACTTTCCTGTTGTTCAAGGTGCTGCAGATAAAGCAAAATTGTCGCAGAATTATACTGCAACTGAAAAATCAATTCAATTGTGGCTGAAGAGAGTAACTGATCGGATGAGTGCGGATAAGAACAAAAAAAAATAGAATTAATGAACCGCTTGAAGTGATATAGCGAGAAACCGAGAAGTATACTTTTAATTTTTTTGACAATTTTATTTATTTTATGTATCATGAGTACTTACTGTTCATAAACCTGTTATTATTCAGATAATATAGAACAAAACCTGTATTTTTTCAGATTAATATATAGATCGTGATTTTCATTTTATTTGTACTTACTGGCAATTTTCGAGATCTTTAATTGGTCAATCAGTGATGTGTTTATTATTATCGGTGTCTGGTCACAAATTAACATTATTCATGATATAATTCAAAATATGAATGAAAAATATGTTTTTAAACCTACATACGATAAAGGTCTTTAAATGGCCCTATGGACATCTGGTTTTGTAACATCGTATGTTCATAGGATGTCCATGGGACGTCCGCCGGACGAAAAATGGACGTCCCTAGGACATCTGTAATGTCCGAAGCGGACGTCCTGAGGACGTCCATGGGAAGTGACACGCACTGGTACGGCAAAACAGGGAAACACCTTCAGGCTCTTTAAAACTGCTCGAAACAAACTGTCTTTGAATGACTGTTTTGTGTATTTCAAAATGTTTTGTCTTGCTAAGAAATGTTTTGAATTAAAGCGTTTGGGAAACCTCGTTGTAGACAACCCGTTGAAACGCCGACTCTATTTGCACTGTATTGCTGTACAGCAAAACGTTTTTTATGAAACCGTTTTGTTTTCAGGCGTTTTTGATTTATCGTTGTGTGGCCAGCCTTCATTTCTCAAAAACGTTTTGCGGAAATTTTTATTTTCCTGGGTACCCTGGGCGAAATTAATAAGAGGAAATTTTTCTGTCAAATATTTGACATGTGATAGTTAACATTTTGCTTTTATGTACAAATGGAATGTTATTTTTCATATGAAAGGAGATAATTTTTCATAATTATATATTCACTAAATATTTCGAATGTGTCTGAAAATATTTTGAGAACTTGCATTTCAACGATAAATAGGTCCATCGGTAAAAAATCTATATCAATCAAATCTACCTATGCTTGACTAAATGAAATTAATATTCGAAACAATTTTATTCAACTTATCTTTTCGTGAATACTCGGCTGAAATTTGCAAGAATTCCTTTCCACATCACTTCCCAATAGACAATCCGCATGGACCAGTCAAAACTATTTTAGTTCTGCGTGATGTGCAATGTAATTTTAGGTTGAAAATGTCGCAAAATGAATTTTCCTTTCTCACGTACAAACACCGCCACTAATACCAACGCGTAACTGTCATTATATCAACAAAAACCGTTCATGGCCCACTGATGTTACAACTTGTTTTCTCTCAGAATAATCTACAAGTCAGTTGAATTAACCATTAATTTAATATATTTTGGTGAGAAATTTTCTTACCGAATCCCCCGCGTGCTTGAATTAATTGCTGCGCGACTCGGGTAATTTTCAAAAAATTCATGTACTCGAAAAATTTCCAGCAATAATTCAAGCACTAGGGAGATTATAAGTGAATATTTTACAGCATCGTACTTAAGTGTGATTGCGTTTTTGGTACGGTAATAACATGTAATTAAAATTTATTGAAGAGAAACTGCGACTTGTAAACTAAAGTTTGAAATATATTGCACCTTTGATAACATATTATATCTTCAAAAAGAATTGTTAAAAAGAATTCACCTTTGCAACATCGTATCTTGTATCATTGTTTTTAGCTAGAAGAAATTCCCAATAGTGTTTGATTTTGCCAAGCTTTAATGTGAACCAAGGTGAGATCACAAGTAAATTTTTGCATTGCAGAATGTTATTTTAGACAAAATAGATATACAGGGTGACCCTGGGTTAAACCGCCAAAAGTTCAGTATAGGTTTTTTGAGTAAAAATGAGATGTTTTCTTCATAAAAGCATGTGTCCCAATTTTCTTCGTTTTCAATATACAGGGTGTCAAAGTTTAAAAAAATATATTTTTTTTTATTCTAAGTACAATAAAATACATAATTTCTCTCAATTCAAATTCCAACATTCCAAACGTACCAACGTACTTGGGAATTTTGACATTTCTAATCAAAAAGCCATATTTTCTCGTGAAAGTATTTCAAATAGTTTGAAAACATATTTTCTTGATGAAATTATTTCGAACCATGACGTCACAACTGTCAAATATTGAAAGTATTTCAAAATCACATCGGGAGGATGTTTCAAAAGAGTATGACGCACGTCAGGTGTCGTTTTTTAGTTGAAGACGCCGAGTTCAAAAACAAGGAAAATGAATAACTTCTCTTGAATCGTAAATAGAAATAAAAAAAATTGTGAATGGAAGGTATGGTGCAAATCCAGCTGGAAGATCTCATATTAACAGTAGATAATGCAGCTGCCACTCTGGGGAAATGGGTTCTCCACCACCTCCATTATAGGGTGTTTCTAAATTGGGCTTCCCTAATTCAAGATTATTTATTTCAGTCAGGAGTTTACTGAATGTATTTTTTGACACCCGGAATAAGCATATGAAAAATTCCTAGTCTGTAATATTTTGGAACCAGTTCTTTTCATTCCTGATGGGACTACTTGGGTTGGGATTGGAAAATAAAAAGACATAATTGAAGAATTCATCATCCTCTTCATGACACTGTTACAAATCATTAATCAAAAGTGTTATTTGAGAACCCTTCTGCTGTGTTAATAATTATAAGATCGTGTGCATAATAAGTTTGAATTCAATGAGGTTATGTTATTGTTCGACCTTTGACAACTTTGAAGTTATGACGTAATTCTTTCGAAAACATTCATTTTCTCGACAACAAAAATGATGACGTAAGTAGTTATTAAAATCATGTTTCGAAATAATTTCAAAATCATCTTATGAGAAAATATGGCTCAATAATTCCACGGAGAAGCTGAATCAAATCCCTTTCCGTTAGGCACGCTATAAAAAAAAAGGATAGCTGATAGACCAGTTCAAATGACACCAGGAGTGCATCAGCACGTTTCGGTTTCGAATTCATTCATACTATAAAATGTACTATCAGATGATGTATTTGTGCAAATTGAATTAATTTATGACTCGTAGATTCAATAAACAATAAATTAGGCATTTGATAACATAATAGGCTTCTAAACTACGCGCAGTGGTCTGCTTACTGCTTATTATGGACTAAATATAGATTGATTTTAATTTATGGCTGTTTGGAATTCGGATAAAATGCCACCAGTGGCGCGACAAGGGACGAGGAGTTGGTTATAATTGAATATGATTTGATTTTTCTGGAAACCAGCGAGGTTTAGTATTTTTGGGAAACAAAAGTATTTTTTTTTGTACAGAAAAATTAGATAAACTTATAATACTTTATACGGTTCAATTATAAGGTGGTAGTGGATAAAAAATTTAAATCTTTTCTGAGAAGCTTGAGAGGCTTTATTTCAAGCGTAATGGCGTTTAACTCTTCTGGTACTGGCATGATTGGTTTCGCAGAATCCATTCTGGAAACCGGCCTCACTACAGAACTGATTTGGTTTAAACTTAACTGCAACAGAATTCCAATTCGCAATGATTTGCGTTACGTTCAAAAAAACTGCAACCGATTTAACTCAGGCCGTAAAAATTTAATTGAAGCGTGGTAGAACTTTTTCCAAAAATCAATTATCCAAGTTTTATACGCAGCACTAAAAAAGTTAACGGAACAGTTCGAAATTTTATGAATAGATTGCCGCGAATATCAATGAGAAATGTGACTCGATAAAAAACTGATTACTTTCTTGACCCTGGCTTTAAACAAGTTTTATTTTTATATCATTTTACACAAACGTACTTTCGATGAAACAAATGAACATAATTACCCTATGGAGCTTTGTAGGTACATGGTGGATAATCCCATGAAAATTCAGGAAAAATACTGTGATGTGGGGCATATTCAGACTTGAGTGAATTATTTTGACTATTTCACTCATCTTAAAATTCTCACCTAATCTGACCAATCGGAAGCCAAAGACAACTCGTGTTATCGGGGGTAATACCACGAGTGGTCGCAATAATAATAATAATAATAATAATAATAAAGTTTATTCACCAAGAAAGAATTACAGAGAATTTGATGAGGTGCGTACAGCAAATAAACGGGATACCACAGAAGCTTTAGTTCCAGGGAACTATCGCTTGTACGTGGTTTCTTGTTTGTTTTTTGACTTTTCATTAGTACAGAACTAAATGAACATGATTTGTTATGACTAAATTTGAAAATATAACAATATATAAATATAAAAATGTAAAATATAATATGTAAAGGTGTGTGTAAACCGTAAAGATGTAAAAATATTAGATGTAGGAATGTAAAAATTTAAGAATTTAAAAATGTAGAATTGTTAAAAGTAAAATGTAAAAGTGTAAAACTTATCAAAGTATCAAAATATAAGTGTAAAAGTAAGAATGTATAACTTTAAAAATCTAAAACTGTATAAGCATAAAACTACAGAAGTGTTAAGATATAGTAATATAAATATAGTTAGTGATATGTGCGTACGTATAATTATATATGCACATATATACAAAGATATATCCAGACTAACACGATAAAACTCGTAGGAATATGAGTATTACTAAATAACAATATTATTAGAAGTATCAATAATAAATAGACCATTCGTTATTTCTATTGAAGAATATAAGATATAAAATGCCTGTCCATTTAACAAATGAGTTTTTGGTTGACAAAATCATGTAGTTTGTTCCTTCCAAAAGCAAAAATCCATTTTTTTGTTTTTTTCTTGAATAAATTGATGCTCTGTAAAGTTCTAATCTCAACAGGTAATAAGCCATAAAGTTTCGGAGCAAGAAAATCACAGTGACGTTGCCCGATGGTTTTACAACAGCGAGGTACGCTCAACGAGGTTGTTTTGTTTCTTGTGCTGTGGGAGTGTGTGACGGGGTTAAGAGTAATTTTGTTTTTTTTGACGTTGATTAGTATGTTAAGACAGAAGAGTTGTCTGATATCAAATATTCCCGATTCGTCGTGTAGTTTATCGTTAGAAAATCTAAATACTATCGATAATTCTGTCAGAAATCAACGAGATCAAATTGCTTGGTAACACCACGAGTCCCTCGTTGATTTCTGACAGAATTATCGATTGTATTGTGAGCACGAGTCGTATTTATTGAGATAATTTCACGAACCAACCAAGTTATTATTTGAAATTTGATCGAGTAAACAAAGTGAATTCTTCAATAGTTGCAACTGATTAATAATAAACATGAATTCGTCAACCTGACGTTTATGTTATATTAGATTACAAGATGTATCATTGCTGTTTATATTTGTGGTTGACTTGACGACGTGGTCTTTCCGGATCGGAAAGAAAGGAAGCGAAAGGAAGCGTGTACTTTCGCGAAATCCCATTCTGATTGGTCCTCATATCGCAGGAGACGCGACTTTCATATAGTGAGTGAAATTGTCGCGATAACACCAGCTGTCTTTCAATTCTGATTGGAGGATCAGCTTTGGTATTTTCAGCGACGTAACCATGACGAAATGAATACGTCTGACAGTTCGATCAATAATATATATAGCTGGATATGTCAGAATGAGTCGCTTCACTGCAATTTCAAATGAAATTATGAAACGAAACATAATATTGACTATTTTAATAATTTGTTTATGACTGTCATACATTGTTCGTATTTATATTAATGAAGAAACTGTATTCGTGAAATAGTCTAATAAAATTCAACTCGTGATTTAATTTATGTCATAAGTCTGTCTTTTATTTCTGAACTCAACTGAAGCAATTTAGTTTCGTTCAGAAATAAATCGACAGACTTATCGCAAAAATTCAATCACTCGTGGTATTTCTCCTGAATATCTGGAGAGTTTGAGTCTTTGAGAATAAATATCTCTCCGGCGTAGACAGAGTTATTTTTTTTTTGGGACTGTATATAGGTAAGAAATCTAATACATAGTAACATCTTGTAATTTGAATTGGCAAATGGAAACTATCAAAGATTTCAGAGGGCGGTTGCGGGTCTCCTGTTTTTCTAGTATGTCACCGACCTAAGATAATTTCCATGTTTTGTCAAACCGCAGAAAGTGTCAGTTTTTGTCATCGAAATCGAAATTAGATTGATTGGTCTTTTGGTCTTATCTTTTGAAGTGTCCGAAAAATTTTAATAAAAAATCCAGATCCGTATTTCAAAAAATAATAAGTTGATAACGGTTTCTGGAAGACAAAACGTCGGATTTCAAAAAAAGATTAAAAAGGTTGAAATTTAGGATTTTCACGGTTTCAAGTATTCGGAATTTTCCAAATTTCATTAAAAAATTGCACAACTTTGCAATCGATCCTGTATCACTTGCGTTTTACGAGATCCCACCCTGTACATACACATTTCCAATGAAACAATCCTTGAATTCTAGCTAATGAGCAGCGAGCTCTAGATTAGAAATTACATAAATATTGTACACCATAACTCAATAGCCAGTAACTACATGATTCATTCCAGAAAAAACAAACACGAAGTTTATTTTTTCAACCCGGTCGATTAAAACCTTGTATATATCACCGCCTGCTGTGTTTCTCTACCAATCAGGCTGTTTATTTTACCACATAAATTTTATTATCACATTCGCAACTTGCCAAAAAGTGTTATATCACGTTTTCTCCATGTTTCTGACAAAACATGGAAAGTATAAAAACGCCTTAAGTGGGTCACGACGATTAGCAATATTGATATAATAAACACTTGAAAGTGATACACTGTGGTCGAAGTGTATCGATATAATTTGTTGCAAGATAAATCCACAAAAAACCAAGAACAGGCCAACGAAATTTCACCAGTTTTGTTTAGCATGTTTCGAAGACTATACATTTGTGACCCTCATTAATTTTTTCATATTATATACTACTCGATATATCTTCGAATATAACATTGTCAATTTCACTATCTACTACGATCAAGAAAATCGCAGATAAAATTTTGAAAAATTAGAGCCGTCGCGAGACGCCTGGCAGAAACTATTTTGAGCTATTTTGTATGAAAAATATGCATGAAAGGATTATAAATATGGCATAATCAAAAACAAAATATTCAAAAATATTTTTTAGGCAAAACAAATATTTTTTAAATTCAAATTAATTTGTAGATTGAAATTCTGCTTGAAGGGACGTAATCAATTCCATTGATTCATGTTTTGCTAGAAGCTAGAATTTTTATAATAAATATATCATCCATCACTACAGTTATGGCAGACGTAAACTGGATCTGATTCAGCACATTCGCCGTGAGAACAAGCAAATCAAACAGAAAGTTTCACCTTCTTCGTCTTCATCTCCACTATCGATCATTCTTCTCTCAATTTTTCATTTTTCTGCTTTTTTTCTTTCATGAAATACTTGTTTTTTGCTGCCCTATAGTTTTATATTTTTCTTCTAATACAGCATCTCTCACCGGAGCCTCTGTCGGAATGGATATACTGGATGTTTTTTTTTTCTCGGACCTGCCTCTTCTAAATTCACCCTTTTTCTACAACAAGGTTTTCATTATTTGTCTTTTCAGCTTCGGTTGTTACTTGGTATTTCTTCGATTTGTGAAACTACTTCCCCGGCACAAGCCACGCTGGACATTGAACTACATCCGATAGATATTGTGAAAAGAAAATTCTTAGGGGGAGACACGAATTTTAGGTTTCGAAACTTTATACGCGCCCTGTATATTGAATCTGGACCAATAACATAATTATATCTTGGCATGTTTTATTTTTATATCCCAGAACTGATACCTTTTTTGACCCATCGGGTTATACAATAATTATGGTGTGGAAACCGATAATTACAAAGAGAAACGAAGCCAATTTAAAAATTTGTTTTGGTCCACCGAAAAAACTTGGTGACCTTGACTGGAATATATTCGTATTTTTTATCGTACTCTTTCAACCTTTGAATTCGAATTTTATTTACCAATGAAGATAAACTTACTTCTCCACACTTGAGAATAATTTCAAAACCTATTAGTTTCATTGGCTTGAACACTCCATATAGCAAACAAACACTTAAATATTTTACAGCTGCTACAAGAGTCACTAGGAAATGCAATTAGTTTCTTGCCCTCTCATTTGAAGTAGCGATATCGTACATTTTTCTCACCAAATTACTCTAGCTTCTCAAGTGGATGACGATGGATTTCAATTTATTTTATTTTTTTAGAAAATAAAGTATAAACGGGGCCAATATCTGACGTAGGCGAGATCGCATCGGTATGGCGCTTTAAGAACTTTGTTCGGGACATCGAAATGATTGAAGGAAAAACATTTCCATGGTGCGGGGCCTATTATTATACATATTCATTGCTCAAAATGACATGTTTTCCCCATTATAGCGGCCACTTGGCAACGCCCCAGAGGTATTGATTCAGTAAAGGACATGGCAATGGATACACGTATATATCATTGTAGAGTTCAAAGGGAACAACTTTCTTCATTACACTTTTGTTCTGGCCCTACAGGGTGAGCTACAAAAATGGGTTGAATGTCTAACGCCAATTATGGAAAATACTGCCTACGAGTGGATTTTTCTCAATTTTGGGGATAAGTATTATGCTGTGAAAAATACTGATCGACTTTGAATATATCAGTCATGTTGTACATAGGTACTTTCAGGATGAGTCAGAAAATGCGGGTTTTCTGAAACTCTTTCATTGAATTCTTGCCCAAGTGTGGGCTTTCTGTTAACTTTCTTGAAGCATATTCTTTGAATTAAGCCAATTAAAACTTTTTTGAATACATATTTTACAATGTGTCTACACAGTGAGCGAAAAATAGTGTTGAATTATAGGAGACAATACGAGTAGATTCATTATTTATATTTCACAAAGAATAAATATGAAGTTTTGTCTTTTTTGTGACGATACATGGTGAGCCCAAAAAAACAAATTCTCGAAACTAAAATTATGGGCGAATATTTATTTTATTTCTGTTGATATGAAAGCTATATGAGTACATTGAACTTTCCAAATCACATTTTCCAATGTACCTACATGATTATACACCAAATATTGATTTATGGAAAATACTCTTTACTACTAGATTTTGACATTGTAAAGAGGATGAAAATAAATGTTTGTGTAATCGTATAGGTGATTCCGTATTGATTGAAACCTTCTAAAGATATCCGATCTTGAAACGAATACATTATTGATATTTCTATAAAATATTCAAAACGAGTAAGTTTTCAATCAACCCTCAAAGAGTTGCAGCAGCTGCAATGTTATGCGTTTATGCATATGATCAGTATAGCATAGCCAAGTTAGTAATAAAATTGTCGAAACAAAAAAAACTCGCAAATGACAGGCAGCAAATCTCAATTTTCATTTCATATTTGATTATATTACAGTGCTGGCAAATGACTTCTGAAAACAACTATTCATAACATCATCTCCCATAACTTAACACAATTTTTTGTTCACTCTGTAGACACACTCTTAAATGGATTCAGAACATTTCAACGAAAAGTCTACACTTGGGCAAGAAGTCAGTAAACGGGTTTCAGGTAAAACGCGTTTTCTCATCTCATCCTGTAAGTATGTAACACCATAATTAATATATTCAAAGTCAATCGATATTTTCCACAGGATCTTAGACCCAAAAAACAAGAAAAATCCACTCATAGACAGGATTTTTCCATAATTGGCATAAGACATTCAACCCATATTTCTGGCTCACCCTGTAGGGTCAGAAAAAAAGTGTAATGAAGAAGGTTGTTCCCTTTGAACTCTACAATGATATATCCAAAAATAAAAAAAATCTGTCGAGCCCCAGGAATACATGTATCCAGTGCCATGTCCTTTGTATTCGACAGACCCCTGGCTGGAAAGTTTTGGGGTAGTTCCGATTTCTTTCATTTCACACGTTTTTTGGAGTGCTGAATTCAAATCTGAAGTTTGCTAACAACATTTCTTGACGGAACATCAATTTTGAATTTGAAGACAAAACAAATGAATTAGTAGTGTGTTGTGTGCTTCTGTAAATGGATCTAGAGATGGCGTCCTAAAATGCATTCAATAACAATTAAAACTACCTAGGATAGTAGTTCCGTATATTCCACTTATTATGTTGTTTTTCAGTTCATAGTCGTACGCAATAATTGAAATTTCTATTCATGGAAACTTACCCTAAGAAGAAATTCGACGGTGGCGATACACGAAAGTATTGCGAAACACTAGTCACTAGTTCATTTGTTTTTGTTTTCGCATTAATCAAGTTGGCGAATGTTTCGCGTTTTATTCCACATCGTGTGTTTTAAATATTTAGCAAACTTGATTTTTTGGTGCAGACATTTCCAGACTAATCAAAAATGTTTTTTACCGAGCGATTTGGGCCGTATTCAATGGAATTAGTGTGGTGAGTGACCAAATTACAAATAAAAAACAAAATCGACTGAAAAAAACCACTAGAGAAACGATGAACTAAAAATTTAAAGAGAAAGACCCTGAATACTTCTGATTATTAGTGAAACAATTTTCCTTGAACCAATTAATTTTGGGCCATATGGCCAATTAAGACAGAAAAAAACAAGCCGATATTATAAATTCATAAACAGTTCATAGTGGACTGCTGCCTGAGTCTCCCGGCCATAAAACAAACTTCCTTTGTTTACGACAGCTCGATTCTCAGAAGCTTTCTTGAGTTCAGTCGCTACATCAAAGTGAGCAGTCAAAAATTATTAAAAGCACTTTCACTTTCAGGTCTTGAATATGTTATAGTTTGAAACATACTTATGTTTTATTCAACAGTAAAAACACAAGAGTTTTTTTTTTATAGGATAAATTTCTTTCTTCAACGAAATTATTTTGCCAAAAACTGACATGAACAAATTGTCTGTCAGTTTTTAAAGTAAAATTACTGATGGAAAAATTTTGAGATGAATAAAACAGTTATTTGAAGGGGCAGTTATTAACAACACGATTGTCATAATGTTTTTGTGATTTGTTCAGTAGAAACTTCCCCAAAACGATTAATTGTATCAACAATGCTGGTTAATCATAGGTAGCTGTCATAACGAATTCAAATTCACTGTCATCCAGCAGAAAAACAGATGTCATCTTGAAGAAATCCCTTTGGACAATAACATCGTTGAAAATAAAATGGCTTTGAATTATAAATACCTTGGACTTAGCTGGATAATTTGTTGAAATATGAACATGTTGAAAGTCTAGAGTTGTATCGAATGAATGGGGGTTTTCAATTTCCAAAGTAGGTGGTGTATTGAGTGAATTGAGTCACATCTGCGATATGATAAAGCATTCAAGGGAGTTTGCTGGAAATCTAGGAAAAAAACACCGAAAAAAAAACGCAAAAAGAACCGAAAGAAAAAAAACAAACCCCCGGAAAAAATGAATAAAACACCACAAAAAAAAACGGAAAAAAAACCCTGGAAAAAGGAAGGAGTAGTTATTTAGTCTGATGTAACCAGAACGAACTAACCTTACGTAGACATTTGATTGCGTGGAAACATAATACATACATTTGGCAAGGAGTAATTATTTAGTCTGATATAACCAGAACGACCTAACCCTACGTAGATATTTGAGTGCGTGGAAATTTAATACATACATTTTGCGAAGAGTAATTTTTTGGTCTGATCTAACCAGAACGAACTAACCTTAGGTAGACATTTGAGTGAAAATTTAATACATATATGTTGCGAGAAGTAATTATTTAGTCTGATCTAACCAGAAAGAACTAACCTTCCGTAGAAATTTTATTATTGTTCGTAGGTTTTTTCCCGGTTTTTAACGGTCTTTTCAGATTTCTTTCCGGGGTTTTATTTTTCCGTTTTTCGGGGGTATTTTTCCCGATTGCCGTTTTGCAAAAAAACGTGCTCTGCGATATTTATTAAGTACAATTATCAAAAATTCGATAATTTATAGTACATGTAAGATTTTGTTTAGAAAATGTGAACAGGATGTTCATACCTATATAATATCAGTTGTGGAATCATCTGCGGCTGAAAGACAAACTTTAGTAGCAATTTTCCATCGTTCAATGTCCGGCGTGGCTTTTCCGGGAAAGTAGTTGTTTTCTGTTAGATATTACAAAAAAAATATTTTTCAAGTTCAATTTCAAGACACTCCAACCATGTTTTCCTGAAGCAAATGAAAAAATGTTGAAAGAAGGTACGTTAACATTACAAACAGGCGATATTTATCTTAAAAGCCATTCCTAGCACCCAACTTGTAAATGTGTTTTCTATATCAACCTATGCATAAGTATCTGTAGAAAAGTCACCGATAACACACAGAATAGGTAGTAGTTTGTGATAGAAAAAGTGTTCAATGAACTTCACGAAGGTAGTTCAGTAAGGTAGGCAACTAAATTACCTTAATATATCTATCCATCAGGATCGACAAATGTTTGTATCAATACAAAAAAAAATTAGTGCTGACACCTCTTGTGTAAGATCATAGAAATACTTTTTTTTTGTCCTGAAAGACAAAGCATTTTTGTATCTCTTTGAGGCCCTTATTCTAAGCAGGTGTTCCAAATACAAATCGGCAGTTTTTGTCTGCTTCATGTCTGGGACTGACTGGACTCGAATAAAAACGAGTCTAGACGCATTTATATATGCATACATCTATTGTGTTGCCGCCTTTGAAACCCATCCTAGCCAGATAACATGTCCGGATTTAGCCATTTCGAGCATGTTAACTGCATTTTCATTAGAAAAAATTTCAACACATATTGAGAAAAATCTCTCTGTACCTTTTCAAAATTTAATGGTGAAGCAAGAAAAGTGCTCATTAGTGGAGATTGATTAAGGAAGGCCAAATCAAAATTGTATTTTTTTCTTGATGAATAAACACGACCTCAATTCAGATATCTGAACAGAAAGCTCAGAGTTATTTTGGGAGATCGTTAATAAATGATGATGTTTTACCATTTTTACTCCCATATACACCTACAACGTAGGCTTAATGTGGCAAATACCAGTCAGAAAACAACTACTCCCCTGGCAAATACCTACCATCGATGAAGCGATCCTTGCTTCAATGAAATGAACGATTTCTGTGAGTGATTTTCGTTTATTTTCAGTATTTTCACAATTTCTATCAGATGTAGTTCAATGTCCAGCGTGGCTTGTGCCGGGGAAGTAGTTGTTTTCTGTTAGATATTACAAATAAATCACATTTTTCATTCTTCAATTTTCATGGAGAATGTTCCCCTTTTCAACATCAATACCTCCCAAGAGGTTATCTTGAACGATGGAAAATAGCGACTAAATCTTGCCTTTCAGTCGCAGATGATGATGATTTTATGAATGTCTTATTCATATTTTCGAACAAAAATCATAAAGCATGTTCTTTAATTATTTCAAGCTATTATTTTTTTATGGCTAAAAAATCGAGATCTCCGACCCCGAAAAACCCAAATACCAATTTTGAATCGAATTTGATCATAATCACAAAACTCGTCCACCATCTTGAACCGCCGTCTTGAATTCATGAATTTTGATAAAAAATTCATATAATGTGACCCCGAAAACCCGTTTACACTAATTTTGATTCGAATCGGACCATTATAATGACCAATCTCGTCCGCCATATTGGAGCCGCCATCTTGAATTTATGAATTTTGGCAAGAACTTCGAAATCTACGACCTAAAAAAACCCTACATACCTACCAATTTTATAATATAAATGACATATTTATTCACACAACTACATAACAACCTAAACTCTGCAAATAAATATGGAAGAACCACAGAAGAACGAGCCTGTGCGTGGCCATTAACTAACTAATTAGCTAATAAACTAACAAACTAACCATCTTGCAGCCGCCATCTTGAATTTATGAATTTTGACAAAACCCTTATATACCAATTTTGAATCGTATCACACATCTCGTCCACCATCTTGGTTGTTTTTTTTCTATAAAAAAAATGTTATATTGCACTGTCACCGGAACTATGAACCCCTGCCAAATTTCAAATGATTCGGACGTCTGGGACCCAATTTTTGAAATTGTAGAAAAAAGGATTATCTAGAGAAATTGACGTCCATTTCTCTCAATGCGTAATTTAAAATCACGTATTGCGAGGAGACGACGTCATAATGACGTCATTTACTCTAGAGAATCTTTTCCTCCTGATAAAAGCGTGTTGAAAAAGCGGCACATTTTTTTTCTCCGCAACTAATTAGCGACAAATTATGGAAAAATCTGTCATTGTTGAAGTTGTCTCGTCAACTTTATAAACCTGAAAAACTGTTCTGAAGGTATCTTACAGTTTTTTTTTCACTCTCGGGTGTAGTGAGTAAACAAATTCACTAACAATTAGTTAAGTAAATAACATAAATGTATGCAAACTTATACCGACGCGACGTAAGCGCAGGTAATTGAGTCAATCAAATTAATCGTGGTTCTTTCGTTTTACGTCACTAATGGCCTACTGCGTGAACAGCGATTGCTCGAGACATAGGGGTCTTTGTAGATGTCATTTGCAGTTGTTTATGATCAACCTACAGTACGAAAAAACAAAAAGCCGTAATCGAGGATTTCTCAGAAGGAAAATAAAATATAAGTATTATTTTTCACTATGAGGAAACACGCATTTGTTTTTATTCTTGCATCGCCCATACTCATATGTACAGCTCTAATCACATAGCAGAAACTGTGAAAATATGACGCGCACTCATTGTATCATATTGATCACTTACATATGATTGAAAACAGAAGGTTTCGTCTGCTGTATTATATGTTGATTATATTTCGACTTTTTTGTCCGTTAATTTTTTCCGTTCAAATTCTCAGTACATTCTGATTCGACCATTCTGAATCGATTGGCGTTCACAGAATTTGTCTATCTCTAACCATTCTCGAGTTGGTCAGCTCTAAATCAGTTTTTAGATATTTTTTGCCGCCAAAAATTTTTCTGATGAGTTTTCGACATTTTTGTTAAAAAATTCGATATCAGCACGTCAAAATACGTTTGAGGACAAAAATTTGAATTAAAAAAATTAAAAATAAAAATTCTCAGAAAATTGGATTTTTTACCTTAAACGCCCTTTTCCGGCTAAATCTTATATCTGAGCACATAAAAATCATACTTTTTCGGAATGAGCATGAAATTTTACGTATAAAGTGCAAATTTCAAGTCGATGTGACGACTCTGTATTTTTCATGATTTTTAGGGGTAACCCTTGCAACATTTTTCAGGTAATTTTTAATTTTACTCGATTCACTCGAAATTCAGAATACATACTAATTAAACCATTTTGAATCGATTGGCGTTCACAGAATTTGTCTATCTCTAACCATTTTCGAGTTGGTCAGCTCTAAATCAGTTTTTAGATATTTTTTGCCGCCAAAAATATTTCTGATGAGTTTTCGACATTTTTGTTAAAAAATTCGATATCAGCACGTCAAAATACGTTCGAGGACAAAAATTTGAATTAAAAAAATTAAAATTAAAAATTCTCAGAAAATTGGATTTTTTACCTTAAACGCCCTTTTCCGGCTAAATCTTATATCTGAGCACATAAAAATCATACTTTTTCGGAATGAGCATGAAATTTTACGTATAAAGTGCAAATTTCAAGTCGATGTGACGACTCTGTATTTTTCATGATTTTTAGGGGTAACCCTTGCAACATTTTTCAGGTAATTTTTAATTTTACTCGATTCACTCGAAATTCAGAATACATACTAATTAAACCATTTTGAATCGATTGGCGTTCACAGAATTTGTCTATCTCTAACCATTTTCGAGTTGGTCAGCTCTAAATCAGTTTTTAGATATTTTTTGCCGCCAAAAATATTTCTGATGAGTTTTCGACATTTTTGTTAAAAAATTCGATATCAGCACGTCAAAATACGTTTGAGGACAAAAATTTGAATTAAAAAAATTAAAAATAAAAATTCTCAGAAAATTGGATTTTTTACCTTAAACGCCCTTTTCCGGCTAAATCTTATATCTGAGCACATAAAAATCATACTTTTTCGGAATGAGCATAAAATTTTACGTATAAAGTGCAAATTTCAAGTCGATGTGACGACTCTGTATTTTTCATGATTTTTAGGGGTAAACCCCCTTGCAACATTTTTCAGGTAATTTTTAATTTTACTCGATTCACTCGAAATTCAGAATACATACTAATTCGACCATTTTGAATCGATTGGCGTTCACAGAATTTGTCTATCTCTAACCATTTTCGAGTTGGTCAGCTCTAAATCAGTTTTTAGATATTTTTTGCCGCCAAAAATATTTCTGATGAGTTTTCGACATTTTTGTTAAAAAATTCGATATCAGCACGTCAAAATACGTTCGAGGACAAAAATTTGAATTAAAAAAATTAAAAATAAAAAATGTCAGAAAATTGGATTTTTTACCTTAAACGCCCTTTTCCGGCTAAATCTTATATCTGAGCACATAAAAATCATACTTTTTCGGAATGAGCATGAAATTTTACGTATAAAGTGCAAATTTCAAGTCGATGTGACGACTCTGTATTTTTCATGATTTTTAGGGGTAAACCCCTTGCAACATTTTTCAGGTAATTTTTAATTTTACTCGATTCACTCGAAATTCACAATACATACTAATTCGACCATTTTGAATCGATTGGCGTTCACAGAATTTGTCTATCTCTAACCGTTCTCGAGTTGGTCAGCTCTAAATCAGTTTTTAGATATTTTTCAGGATGTGTATAAGCGATTATTTTCAACATCTACTGAAGAAAATGCCGGGATTATTTTAGTTGGAAAATGAGACAGGAGTAAAACCCAGTTTTTTTGGAATGTCTAAGTGAGACCTGTCTCACTACTCTAAAGTCGTTGCATATAGTCTAAAGAGGGTACTGATTCCTGCTTTAGTATAATTATTCTGAATTAACTAAAATATCCATGATTTTCGGGTCCTCCGTTGTGTGAACTAGGTTTTATATGTTATATTTGCACTTATGCACTTATACTTCTTATTCTCTGGTATTTTTTTGCAAAGTTGTGACATTTCTAATTTTCTGCCCCGCCTGAACTAGCAGCGGCGGGTAACCGCGAGCCTGGCATGTAATGTCCGCGTTTAATCACATTTTTCGAGAAAACGGACGCATTTCGTAAGGGATTACTAAAAGTTATTCTTGTGGAGAATTAAATTATTGCCTTTCTCCCTGTTGAAATCGTTTTATGATAAACAATATTATAGATTACAGCAAAAAACTACCTATTTATTTATTTTTAAATGAATTTTTTTGCTCCACCACTGAATTTTGACTGAACTATTTTTTTTCTTGTTTGACATGCTTCTAGCTACTAGCATGCCAAATTTGGTGGTGCTAAAATCGATCCTCGTATGAAAACCGAATTGTACTGGATTATCTTTCAAATCACGATTTCCACATGCGAGTCCAAAAGTCAATAAGTTTCATCAATCATAACGAGCTTGAAGGGCTTATAACGTATCGATACAACGTGAAATATGATTTGTATATTTTTATCAGTACAATATGAAATACCATGCATATTTTCAATAACCACTTGGGCTACTGTCACAAAAAATGTGAATATCCACTCTGTTCTGTTCTACTTCGAATTAATTTATCTAAATCCGTCACTAAACAAGATTGTTTTCACCTGAGTTTATCATGTTACATCATCATCGATAACAGATGATAGTTGTAGAAAAGTGTGATTATTCACATGGCATAGGAACAACTCTTTCATATTGATTTTTGTTCGAAAATATGAATAGGAAGGATATTAAAATCTGTTGTGGAATCATCTGCGGCTGAAAGACAAACTTTAGTCGCTATTTTCCATCGTTCAAGATAACCTCTTGTGAGCTATTCATGTTGAAAAGGGGAACATTCTCGATGAAAATTGAAAAATGTGATTTATTTGTAATATCTAACAGAAAACAAATACTTCCCCAGCACAAGCCACGCTGGACATTGAACTACATCTTATAGATATTGTGAAAAGACTCTAGTTTTCATTAAAAAAATCCCCAATACATTTTGGTCGACGAAAATCTATTTCGCTTCGCCAAGCTCCCCAGTGAGATTGATAGAATTGGAAAGCAGGTTCTTCAGAAGCAATAATACACATCAAGGATGGAAATTGATGGAAATATTTCTTCTGCGGTAACACTTTGAAAGTTATTTTTTGACATAGATCTGTCATTGCATTTTGATTTTTGTTCGAAAATATGAATAGGAAAGATGTTCATAAAATCTGTGTAAAATGAATGCGAAAAAATCAAAATTCACATTCAATGTATTCATTACTTCACTTCTCAATATTTTTCCAAAAACTATATACAGATTAAGAAACATTTTTTCATTATATCTCACGATTCACTTTCATTAGTTCAAGATATACACGCTTTCCTAGCTACTGATTATAGTGTTTTGAAGATAAGATAGGTTTTCATCTCCTTAGAAAATTAATAAGAAAATATTTCACCAACACAGATGAAAATAAACGTGATAAAATGAAAATCCATATGCTGCCGCAATACCAAGCACGACTTTATCGAAACATAGCGCCGTTCATATTGCTGGCGATTACGTCTTGCCAATTTCACTCCAGTCTTCATTTCAGTTCCAATTTCAAATCTGATTTGGTTTTGACACATTTCAATCCTTATCTTGAGTCATCAGACTTCCATCAGAATTTTGAGTCTTGTACTTATTATTGATGGTTCGCAGTGGAAATATACGTTTACTTTAACTAAATAGAATTGAAGACATGCAAATTTGACTCGTTTATTATATTATTCTTTTTCGTCAAAGTAAACGTATATTTCCACTGCAAACCATCAACACATATTTCATATGGCTGTTTCGCCCTCGGTTTTTCCAAATTACTATTTTCTTAAACTAACTACTATACCCAGCACCCTGCCCAGCCTCAAACCTTACTATCGAGTCACTCGCCTCATACGACCACGTGCAGGAAATGCCGGCGAAGCGCCTCACGCACCGCCCCAGCTCGACGTCTTCGTGGTTGGTGTATAGCTCCCCGAGGCACTGCTCGGCATACGGCGCGACGCTCTTCAGCGTCTCCCTGCTCATGATGACGCCCGGGCCGCCCATGCAGAAGTTCTCGTCGTTGTCGAGCGATAGCAGGCCGAATTCTTCGTTGTTGCCCCTGCCCGTCTGGCCTGAAACAAAAAGGTTGGTCAGAAAAGTTGGTGGGGGTGATGAGACGCTACACTAGTATCCATGGCGGTGTTAACTAAGGAAAAAGAGTTTTTCATTGTTGGATAATTGCCTCGTGCTGTGGTTTCCTTGGTTAATACAGTGGTAAACTCTCCGTTTGATAACCAAGGCTTCCTGCTATCCACAGACCACAACATTTCCTCCAATCAGGCAAAAGTGTTCAGAGACATCAGCCTCGCGTCTTTTCTTCACGCTATGCTGTCTCAAGACTTTCTATAGCAACTCTTTGAAGTAGCTCCAGCAAGGCCATACTTGCGAATGGCTGACCACAAGGAGGGGTCTTGTGGCTACGTGGATGACATTGTCATTCTGGTCGATGACCAGGTGTCCGGCCTCGTGAGGGGTATGATACAAAAAGCTCTCAAAGGGGTGTATGAATGGTGCCATTCGGTATGGTAGAATGTGAAACCTGAAAGGACGGAGCTGGTTTTTCTCAGCAGAAAACGTAAGCCAGAGGATCTCCCGAATGTCCAACTCAATGAGAGGTATCTGCAATGCAAAAGCTCAGTCATGTACCTTGGAGTCATCGTGAACTCCAAGCTAAACTGGAACGAGCATTTCAAAACATAAAACTCGGAAAGCCACGGCTGCTTTCTGGGCATGCAGAAGGGCATTTTGCAGTACGTGGGGCTTGACCCCAAGATATTGGATCTACACGAATCTTTTATGCCCAATGATTACGTACGGATCCATTGCATGGGAGCAAGGAACAGCATCCGGCAGATCAACAAGTGCATTGAGGACAGCACCTACTAGGGCACTGGAGACACTCATAGGACTGCTTCCCTTGCACCTCTTCATTGAGCATAAGGCACGCAAAGCTATTGCTCGCATGAGAAACTCCAACCAATGAAGGGAACGCTCGAGGGAACGTATGGACATTCTAGACTATGTAATTAAACGGTAAAGGATTGTTTCCTCCTTGAGGTGCCGGGTACAAAAGGTCACAGTCCTCCGCGTGGTCCTCACCATTGGGATCATGGCTTCAAGAGGGGTGAATCAGCCCGCGCCGGTCTATACGGTCAATCTCCGGAACTCTGTTACGCACTGGGATTTTTTATTTTCTATATTTCAGGCAGAAGTTTATGCCATACTCGCTTATGTGAAAGAAAATATCAACAGAGCCTACCACGGTCAGCAAATCAAGATATACATCGACAGGCAAGAGGTGATCAAGGCCATCACCTCATACAGACTCAGTTCGATGCTGGTGTCTGAGTGCATGGACGAACTGCACCAGCTATCCACTGCCAATAAGGTCACGGTCATACCTGAGTGTCTGGAAACGAACAGGCCGATTATTTCGTCAAACAAGGTGCGAAAAGCTTAACGATAGGACCACAACCAATCCCAGGAGTTTCTAGATCGTTAAGCGTTTTAACCATGAACTAAAAGTCCAGGATTCATAGAAAGAGGCCCCAGGCTTGAGATAATCGGAACTCAACATCGGAGGCCCTTTTACTAGGAGGACCAAGACTCTGCTCACACTGACCAAGAAGTTAATCAGAATAGTGGTAGGGTTCCTAATGGGGCACTAAACAAACAAAGCTCCTCAACAATATGGGTACCACAGATGATACTGAATGTAGGTGGAGCTTGGAGGATGAGGAGTCAGCCATCAACATCCTCACGTAATGGGAGCATCTTTCTGAACCCAGAGAGTGTGAGAAACGTACTAGTTACAAGGCTGGACGATAGCGAAATAGGCTACCTTCAAAACTGAAACAATTCCCAGCAGCGGTGGGTGCATAACGGTCTCGATTGGGAGGCCTATATTCCGTCCGCCTACAAAACAATAATATACCTATCTAAGAGAATGAACCAAAAGAAATATCAAAATCTCACCTATAAACCAAGGCTTCCTGCTGTCCACGGACCTCAACAGCTCCTCCAGCTTATCCGTGCGTATGTACACATCATCGTCGGCCCGCACAAACCACTCATACTGGTCGATATAGTTATCGTACATGTGCTTCAGCATCAAGAACGACTTCTTCTGCGGTGGGTAACTGTCATCGACCCCGGGCAACGGCACAAGGGGCACGTGTTCACTGTACGAAAACTCCGAACTGAAAAACATCACTTTGCCGGGCACTTCCCTTCCCCAGGTGTCGTAAACGGCCTTGGCGCGCGTGTCCAGGTACTTGGCCGCCGTCATGACGCCCACGAAGATGAGGTTCTTGTTGGAGGCGCGGTGGTTCTCCTGGTCGATCAGCTGGTAGGGGGTAGGGCGGGAGTGGCACGGGGGGTCGCCGAACGAGGTGAAGTTCGACGCAATGAGGCCTATGAGGATCCCCAGGACGAGCTTCAGGATGCGTTTTCGTCGCGCCATCTTTCGGTCTGCCCCTAGCGACTAGAACCATGGTGCTTTCGTGCCATGCTCACATATCAGTCGGTTTTTGCTGTGGCGATGCTGGCACAACTGGAGACCTGCAGGTCGCGGTACATGGTAGCTCTGCGATTCGTTCGCGGCTTATCTGTAGACCCAGGTCGGGAACTGTAACATATTTCATAGTGAGTCAATATCGGTTTGGGTATTTTAACGTTTTGGGCTGCGTATCTTATCTCGATTTATTAATAAAAAACGTATCAGTTGAATGGGATTACTTTTTTTTCGTGAAAGGAGTAGAAAGTGTAATAGAACTATAATGAACTATAATGATATATGTAATAATGTGATAATTGAACATATGATTACGTTAAAAGTATGTCACATGGAGCAAAATATCTATTATAGGAGTTTAGGGTTTTGCCGTGGCGTTCTTTGACTAATATCTCCAAATGTTTCAACTGCAACAGCAGCAGTCATTTTCACTGGCGTGATCGAAGTACTCTTCTTAACGTATCAACTGAAACCAAGGCTGATACTAAATCTTTCGTTCCTGGTACATAATAATAAAAACACTCCAGACAATGGAAGTCCGCAATGAAAGTAATCAAAGTTTCAAAACTTTTGCAATTGTTTCGAGACCACCTTGATCAAAGAAAGTGATCAAGTTTGCAGAACTTTTGGAATTTTATCTTATGGTATATCAAAGAGAAACATAAGTCGATAAAAAAATGTTCCGTACACTTGCTACTGATTGCAAACTTGATTCGTGATATGAAATAATATATTCAATATTACTCCAAGTTTGCAGAACTTTTGGAATTTTCTTAACGAGTATATACAGGAAAATTCAAGTTAATTGCCATTTTGACAATGTTGGGTACTTCGGAAGAGGTTGCAAACTGAGATTCATTGTTTTCTTGATGTACTATTCACTTGACCAAACTTTGAAAACTTTTGGAATTATTGTTAAATTTTGTTTTTTTATGTCTACTTCTACTGGTCTAATCGGTACGAAATATTCAATAAGAACAATTTATTCTCTTTGAAATTTTGTTCCTCAAGCATGAGCAGGCCAATTTGAACACATTAAGCTTCGTCAACAATCTAGTTATCAAATTTCACCTGCAAATTATTCTATAGTATGATATTTTCAAGGTAATAAAACAAGCCATGCAAATATTTCCTCGCTTTGGTTAGAATTATCATGATGGTGTTACTTGTTCCAAGTATAATGTGTGAAAAAAAGTCAATAGATATTTAATGAAAGATAGTATAAAGAAGAAAAATTATAGATTTTTAAGTATTCAATTGAAGTCAAAGGTTTTTATAATTCAGTGTTACGTATTTTTCGTAGTTATTGACCCAAAATTGCACTGTTCCTTGAAAATTGAAATCATTTGGAAGTCGAAAGCCAGACTGTTTTTCATTTTAACTTTTGAACTATCTCGTAATATTACTAGTTACTAGCAATACTAATATCAATGATATGGTAATACTGAGTCACCTTTTCCTAAAAGGTATGTCACTAAAGTACCTACTTATTTGAAGATTATGAGCAGAAAGCAATGAATAATGACAGATAAGCTGAAAGGTCCAAATCAGTTTCTTCCACGCCTATATAAAGAATTAAATTGTAATTTAGTGTAGGTACAAATGATCTTTGATGTGGAGATAATATAGCGTTAGAAAGTAGGTAATGTATGTAACTAGCGTCTAATGACATTTTGCAAGGAGATCTTGAAATACCTAATTTGATGGACTTGCGTCAAATAAGGAAATAGTATGCTTGGTATCAGAGCCATAAGCTAGTATTGCCACACGAGATAATATAAATTTGTAGATATTCTAAAATCTGTTGATGTTGGAAATTAAACCATAAACTACGTTAGTTACCTTCGTTTTTTTATTACTTAAGGCTTAAACAAACGCACTACGCAGTATATAAGAGTCGTAGAAAAAGTATAGTATGTATTGCATGTTGTAAAGCAAATCGCACTCATGTAATTACCGCTACGCGACTCGTGGGCAATTTTCCATTCGTGCGTAATATGCTTTTTACAACACTTGATATGTAATATACTATTTCCTACGAGCGTGCGGAAAAGCAACTTTTCCGCACGATTTTTTGTTTTGAAAGTTGTACTTTTCCGTACGATTTTAAAATTGTACGGAATCGTGCGGAAAAGTCTTTTCCACCCTTAAAACGGCTTGTCCGAACTCCGCTCCGTGTCGTTCGTGCAACTACCGTCGTTTGTGGAAAAGTACTACTTTCCGCACTTGTTAGGTAAATACCTATAACGCACAGTTGATGTTTTTACGCACAGTTAATTTTTCACGTACTTAATTGTGCACCTTACGCAATGGGAACAGTGCGTAAAAACTCATTTTACGCATTGTAGCAATTTTATCATAGGTATGAATTTTTATGAAGAGTCGTTTTATCAGTTATATGACTTCCGATATAGTAATTTACGTAACAAGTCCGAAAAAAACTGTTTTCGGACGTGTTGCGTACACAATTTTTTCGGCAACCTTGTAGAATAACAAATTGAGACACATTTATTTTTTATATTTCTTTGTAGAAGAAAATTTCGAACATTTTAATTCTTGTTTGTATTAAATATCGAAATGCGAACAGAAGATAGGTACTAACAGAAACATTCTAATTTTTATTTATTTATATTTTTGTTGAAATTCGAGCATTTCCCGGACTAGTCCGGGAAGTACGTACTTCCCGGACGGTTGCCGAAAAAAAATTTTACTCAAAATACTGTTTTTACGCACAGTTAATTTTTTACGCAATTGAGCTAAAAAGTATCACTTTACGCACTATGAGAGGGTGCGTAAAAGGTTAGTTTACGCCTCGGTTTACGCATTGTCGTATAATAAAAAACCTTTTATAATGTTTTAGATACCTACCATCTATCAGTCTGGGGCTGTACGCTAGAGACGAAAGGGTGACAGACGAGTTATTTTATCAGAAATTTGCTCCTCCTTGGAATCCATTCAAAAGCGCTTTTCAGTTTGACTCTAGCTCTAGAGCACACCGTTTTGAAGGTTATCGAAATAAATAGGTATAACTATGGGTACCGAAATGTGTAGCAAATAATACTATTAATACTAACCCAGCAATTGACCCGAGTGACTCGATCAGTTTGAAGATATCACAAAATGCGTTTCCACAAACAACCTATTCCTTCAAAGTAAACTAGATTAATTCAGTGGCAGTCGGCAGACTAATCGAAAAATGGTCAAGTGTTCTCGACACAGAACTCTTCCGACATCCTTGACCCTAGACGACGACGTTTTCCAGCACACCACGAGTACTGCTGTCTCACACGCGAAAGTACTGTCGGTACCGTCACCACCGGTCGTACCACGCACGATCACCGGCAACGCAACACTGGGCTGGGGACTGGGGACTGGGACATCCAATCCAACATCCAATGCAGTGCGGTAATAGTAATATTATAGTAACGCTTATGCAAAGGATCGCTCGGGTGTCGGGTGAGATTTTGTGAGAGGTAGGTTATAGTCGTCGTACCATTATTCGGCTACCTCTGCAATTTCGTCGGGCTGGACAGCGCCGTAGACAGTTAAGCATAGGCGTGCTCGGGCTTTTTCTCGAAGGGTTTTCTGTGATTCGGATCAATTTTTCACACAGGGACGGACCGAAGGCATATTGTTGGGGCGGTTTTCCCAACTATCAACAGGTACTCATCGCTATCAAAAAATATATAAATGCGATAAAAGACGTAATAACTTTTTTATTAACAAAAAAACAACGTTTGTTTTGACTTTACTGAAATTATTATAATAATAATACTCCCTCATAAACACTCGTAGAGTGTACCCAAAGGCATAGCCTATAAGTGGGTATAGGACGGCTATTATTATTATTTGCCGTGGCGCCCCTACTAAAAATAAACTCAAGACCATCAAAAATCAAAGAAATTATGTAATAATATAATTATAAAATATATTGTAATACACAAAACAAATCATTATATATACCACTATAAAAAATTTATTCTTCGTGATTTTAACTTTGTCCTCGCATTCATCATATTTTGAATATCCATCGAGTCACGAAGATCTTTTCCAGATTTAATTAAAATGAGCGAATCTAATATTTTGTTGCCCATCAGTGAACGTATATATCTCATTTTTAACAAACTGTAGCATACTGTATGCGATCTTTCGTTTTTTGCTGCCGAATATCTGGAGTGAAAATAAGCTGACAAAGTCGGAAGGAAAGCTTCAAAACAGCCTAACTTTTTTTTGTTATATGGAACATAATAATCATAATATAACAATAAATGGCAAGAATTTTGTTTTTGAAGCAATACAAATTTTATTTAGAAATTTTTGTCACTGCTTCAAATTTTCTCTAAAATAAAAATCTCTAAAGTGCCGTCATAATTATGAAAAATACAATATTAAATCAATCACATTTCACCTATTCATTATATCAACATTAACATTTATATTAAATCGAAAATAAATAGCGATTGAAAAAACTTTGTATGATACATTATCGTAAAAAGCTTACGAATACTTTTAGTCAATATGCTTGTCATATTTTAGATTTTCAGCATTTAACTACAAATTTCGATCAATTGGTGGATCCGCCATCTTCCATTGAGCTATCAAACTACTCTGAAATAACATAAAAATATCTGTAAATGTTGGGAAATCAAAACTGGACGAACACCACAGAACTGGTTTCCATAAGAGAAATAAGATGTCCCTTGTTTCAAGCGTCATTTTTCCGGCGAAACTATTTTAGAATAGATGAATAGACGGAAACTTGAAAATATTTCATAATCAAATTTAAACTTGTAATTACGGGTCTGGTTGTCTGCAAAATGGTGAATTTCGTTATTTGTTTCTCAATTAAAGAGTTCTTGAATTTTGTCGGTAGGATCAGAATGCTTTTGCCACCAACAAAGAGATGGCACTTGCCACACTCATAACTCTTCTCCCTCTTCTCTCATCTCTCATGATTTTTTAGGTTACAAACATTTTCCTTGGTTTTTCTTTTTACGGCCAAATGCTATTCTCAACAATAAGTAGGTGTTTTTCTCGTTCAAATCCTTCCTATCAGTTCATGTTCATAGAAGTAACATTATTCTTTATTTCAGGAACGATACAAAATGGGGTGCTTACATCACTACAAAATAACCTAGTACGATCAACATTGGATTCATCATATGTACTTCAGAAAAGGAGTTATGCAGCTCGAAAAGGCACCAGAGAAAAGAGAAAGAAAGCCAAAGTTAAGGTGGAAGTACAAAAAGTTGGATTCATTCCACATAACCAACGAGATAAAGAAAAGTAGGTCCTCTCGACTGATGTTCTGGTAAAAGTGTTGATTACTGCAAATTTATCATAACCTACTGTTTCAGCTTTTTGAAAAACCGCCCGCAGAGAAAGTTTGATGATTCATGGATGAGAGATCCAATCGATGATGTTTTCGTAGCAAAATACTACAAATGGACGGTGTATCCCTTTGAAGAGGCAGTCAAGTGCCACAGAGAAACACATCATCCAGAAATGTACAACAAACCAAACGCCAACCTTCATGTTTCTATAGAATTATACATGCAAGGTGAAAAAAAGGTCAGTTACTCTCCTCAATTATTAGTAACTAGGCGACCAACTTTGCTCGTTTTCCAAACTAGTATGTAATGCAGTCATTAAAATAGAGAACGTAAAATTAGCAAAACCGAGAAAACTTATGGCTGGTTCATAGACCAAACTTTTATTTTTTTTTATAATATGACTGCACCACTGGATTTGCGACACTTCCAACTGGTTCATGTAGAAATAACGTTGAAGTGCGTTGATAATAAGAAATTTAGAGGGAAATAAAATTTGAGAGATATGACATTTAATCAACTCACCACCTCAATTTCAAAACTTTTACCAGAATTTTGACTACACCATTGGATTCAGGGAATCTCCAATATCAGAATTTCATGGAAATCGGTCAATAAATAAAAAAATTAAATAAATAAATAATGAGATCAAATGATATATTCCTGAAATTTCATTGCATTTTTTTCAAATCGTATTATCTTATCATTTTCTTATTTATAAACAGATTTCGAAGAAATTCTAATCAGTGATATTTCGAGTCTTACTGAATGTTCTGAAATGAAATAAATGGGTGGGTTGATTATATGGCATATTTTCAAATTTCATTCCTCATAGATTGACGCATTTCAACGTTATTTCAACATGAACAAGTTTTTTTCTAAAAAAAATCATTCATAATTTTTTTAGATTTTTAACCCTATAAGAGTGCTTCCATTTTGAATACTGTATTAATTTCAATGAGTCAATAGTGCCTAATAACCTATTCAACCTTTCAAGTAGGAGATTACCATCAGTGGTATCAAAAGCCCTACTAAAATGAAAATTGAGTTAATGGAAATTACTTATTGTTTAGTAATCATATACAGGCTGGACTGTGACCAGTTACAGAAAATTATACAGTGTGCACCAAAGAAAGTAGAAAATAAAATTTAAGAATATGGCCAAAAAAACTTACTTTTTGTACGTGTAGGAAAGCGCCGCCCACGAATGAACACACGTGGAAAGACATAATCAGTGTTTCTCCGTTCATCCACCTTAATCAAACTGAAGCTGGTTATTTGAAATGAAGTTTTATTAGCATGACTCCCAATAGAAGCATAATGGATGATTTTTGAAGAACACATCACATGAAATAAAAATTAGCTGAATAATATCGGTGTCGAACGAACTTCCACATTCGATCCAAGCTATTGAGGCCTTTTGAACAATCGATTAACAAAAATGCTTCGAAATCAATTCTCAGTAAACTTGTGATTGTTTTGATTGTTTTTCAGACTCGTTTCGTGGAGAACTTCTCGCGTATCGCGGCCATCCCCCACAGATTCGACCACGGTGAAGACCGCCAAGTGCTGGCCTTCAGCAAGTCCTCGGAATCCCAAAAAGAGGCCCTCGACGCCGGCGCCCAGCTGACCGGAGGCGTCGAACTCATCAAGCAGATACAGAACGGCGCGGTTTCGCTGCAGGACTTCAAGTACGTCGTCGCCCACCCGGAAATCCTACCGGAGTTGGTGGTGCTGCGAGGGTTGCTGAAGAAGAGGTTTCCGGGTCCGAAAGCGGGGACGTTGGAAGTCGATATGGGGGCCATGGTCAGCCGTTTCATTCACGGTATCGGTTATACGGCCGTTAAGGATGAGTACGAGAAGGATTTCGGGTTGATTGAAACCGTCATTGGACCGGTGAGTATTTGAGAATGTCTAGAGATATTTTTATTTCTTACTAAATAAAACCACGTCAATATGTTTTAGAATCTGTGACCTAGGGTAGCTAATTTTGACATACCAAGACAGAATTCCGACTTGGTATCTCAAAATTAGCTCATTACGAGTTTTTGGGTCAAAATTCCCACTTATTAAATCTGAATTCCGAGATATTGAATCAGAATTGACAAATAAATTATTTCAACTATTAATTGCAGTAGAATTTTAACTCCGTTACTGATTCTGATCGAAAATCTAATATTTTGTGGTAAAAATTTGGTTTAGCTAAACGAGGAGAAAAACAGTTTGTTTCCTTCCGAACCAGTTTCAAAATTCTATCTGCATATGCCTTAAAACATGAAAAGAGTTACTATTTTAATAAATCAAGCAAAGTTCGAAAAAAGTTTCGGTGGAGAGTATCAATTAGAAGAAACAGATGATTTCGACAAATTCAAAATACCCTTATCTCCACACATTTCAGACAGAAAATAACTACTTCTTACGGATATTGAATTATATTTGACAAACATTTTTGCAACATTCCTCATAGACAGAATTGCAATTTGTAATGAAACAATTCATTATCCTTTCTTTGGTTGGAAATTAAGTTTATTTCTGGCTCTTATCATTCTAGCAATGATCATGGATATATGCAGGTGGTATAATTCAATGTCCGTAAGGGGAAGTAGTTGTCTTTTATCAGATAATTGCCTCATGTTTTCACATTTGTTAGAATATGTGGAAAGAAGGGAATTTCGGCTTTGTAGAAAATACTAATTTGTTTCATTTTAGTACTATTTCAATATGATAATTTTCTCTTTGGGTTTAGGTTGGTTACTGACCTGATCAAAATAATGTTGATGAAATAACTCCAAGATATTTTATGCTTTATTACATTTTGAACAAAAAAAAATTGTTAAAAATTTTCTCTTCAATTTTTCAGCTGTCTATGGATGCCAAGCATTTAGAGGAGAATTTTGCAGCCTTAGTTAGAGATATTTATACCCTGAAACCAAAAAGGAAGGGTCACTTTATTTCAAGGTAAAATTTGCAAAATTTTCAGATGTTGATGAAATATATTGAAATCCTTTATTTTATTTATGAATTTCGATTTTTTTTAACCTAAAGCATTAAATTTAAAAAAAAGAACTTTTTTGGTTGTTGAATATCTTCCCGAGAGAACTATTTCAATGCAATCGTGAATTTTAGGTGTATTTTGTGGAGTCCTCCCTCGCCTGAGAAATTGAAAGTCGACCACAACATTTATTTGGATTTGTCTGAGACAAAAACACCAACGGAGGTAGAAGAGGAGGAAGAACAAGTAGGCGAGAGGATTGCTTTGTAATTTCATTTTTTTAAACAAATATAGGTAGTTATAGTAACATGCTATTTTCTTTTATTTTTATACCCTTTAGGAGAATTACAAGAGTATTTTTCAGTATTTCTTTTTTGAGCAAAAATTTCATTACTGGCAAAATAAAACAGCTACTCATTTTGTGTCCCTTTGTTTGGAGTACTCCAATGTACGTAATTCATTAGAGACATTTTGAAATCATTTTACAAGGTATTTAGAAGTTAGTAATCATTCAGGCTATTTCAAAATAATTGTAACACATTTCAAATGGAAACCGTCTTTTTCTTTTCAAGTAAAATTGATTGGGTAAATGAAAAATGAAACTCTACAGAAAAAGTCCATGGGTGTCAAATCCGGAGAACGAAGTGGCTCTTTTACTACCGAACCATTTTGCTTGAAACTTTGATCCAGGATATCAACAAATGACATATATAATATATATTTAACTCCTATCAGATCTAACGAGTCTCATTCATTCCTTGGGGCCTTGACAAAGTTCTCTTGAGCTCTTGAACGTATTGTTAAATTAAACTAAAAAGTATGAGAATATAGATTTACATTTGAGTAAATAAATTTTTTAGTCCATGTTGGAAGTAAAGCGTATTCTTTAGTTTTTTGAACTATTATTTTCTTATTCAGATTTTCAAACCATCTGACTGACAACTGGAGTAAAAGCTCTACCAATACCAAAATAGATTTTCTGATTATTGCGATCTACTTCACTTGGAATTCATCGTTTCTAAAGCCCTCTAGAGGTAAGAATGCAACGCAGAAAGTTGAAAGTTGGTCAACTTTTGCGTTACCTTACGTTTCATATCTTACCTTGCGTTTTATCATGAACTTTATTCCGTTCTTGCTTTAACTTACCTTACGTTTACATGAACTGGGCTTTAGGTCAGGGGCGGATACGGGAAATATTTCAGCAGGGGACGAAAGTTTTATGGGGCTATTTATGTACCAAGGCCGTTATAAAGATGATAAGGCCTGGTGGGCGACGATGATCCAGCCTGAGGGCTTTTGGCACTAGGGATGGATGTCGGCCGATGGGCATTGTCATCCAATAACGTTCGTGGTTCATACAAGATTTAATTATTCACCAGAATGTACCTATTGAATACGTGATAACTGATAAGTGGATTAATGCGAATTAGCAAGCAAGAAATCAAATGGAATACATTGAACAGTTCATCCATTAGTCAACTCACAGAACTTCAAACTTGGTGAGCATCCAAAAAGCAGCCACCCTGTAGGTACTATTAGTTGTAAATTCTGTCGCTAGGGGTCGAGATCCTGGAAGGTTTCGCTAATTAGAAATTAAACAGCACAATTATTAATAGGTTTTATTTTATTATACTCAGTATTTATTTCTTATGCACTTTTCTTACAATAATTCTTTTGAAAATTCCAATTTACAATCCAGGATTAATTTAATGGAATGCTCGATACTATAAGTAATAACTTCCAAAATAAAAAAAAATAAATCACAAAAAAATAAAGGGATAGGGATAATGCTTTCTCTGACTTTGTCGCATAATAAACAATTTGATCATTGGCTAATCTACAAAACCATAATTACACTTTTATAAATAATAATATACAACATTTACAATACGAATAACCAGTTGAATGACTAGCATGGTTTCACTGCGGAAAAATGTAAAAAATAAATAACAAACGTAGGTACTAATAATGAACAAGTATCATCATGAAGCTGCATTCCCTCTGAAACTTTTACTCCTTGCTTTTTGCATCACGAAGTCTGACGGACAACTAAAAAGTGAGGGCATGTTATATCGGTAAACGGTAAAAATACCACGGAAAAAAAGTTCGTAAAACAAAACGGAACAAAACCACCATGGAAAAATTACCCCTTCTTTCTAGGCGTTTTTTCCGTTTTTTACAGGTTTTTTACCGTTTTTTTTTAAATTCGTAATATCACGGCCTATTGGAGTTTCCGATCCGAAAGCAAGAGGTAGCTTTTTGTCCTTGCCTTTTGCATCACGAACAGACAACAAAAAAGTGAGTGCATGTAATATCATAGCCTACTGTATTTCCCGATGCAAAAGCAAGGAATGGAAAGCTGCATCGGTGATTCAACTTGAAGCATTTAAAATACGCCCAACTGAAAAATATAAAAAATAATATATAAACTTTTATTTATAGTAAATGTACATACACTATGTAATGATTCAAGTTCGAAGACAATGACAACAAAAATACAATGCAGGAAGATATGTCTCTGAATAAATGGTAGAAATCACGATTGAGGAGCATTGTTTGTTTTGAAATGGTGTAAAAACTTACTGTTAATGTGGAAAAACATTGTCAAGAATGGGAAAACCCAAAAATAAATTATGTGAAAAACTTAATTTAATGTTTCGTGCCATAAGGCATAAACAAAAATTTTCTTTCCTAGAAATTTTTAAGAATTAGTGACATTTGCAGATAAAACAATCTTAAAATATTTTTTCATTTTGACATATTTTTCCACATTAACATTATGGAGACCGCTCATGAACCCTTTTAGAGGGAGAAAACCGCGCGTAATTACACCGTGATCACACCACAACAACAGACCCATAAAATATCGCGTAGCTTCCTAATTTGTCAGTATTGCACTGAAGATGATTGCGGATTCAAGCAATTGAACCGTTGTGAAAAAATTGAAACAAGTAAAAATCTTTCCACCATCAAGAAATGGACGTCCGAAATGTAATTAATCAAGTTTACAATCCTCAAACAACCCAAATCGTGACTTCCACCGAACCTCGTGAAATTTTAAATAATGTGCCGTTCAATAAAAATATGTATACCTATATACAACAAACCGGCGTAAGAACCAGCAAAACACGTTCATCATAGCACCATAACCACCCTGGAATTGTGATGGTTGTGGTGGTTCTGATGGTGCTGATGAGGACTGTCACTATCACTACCCTGCACCCCAGTCTCCACCTTACTGTCCTCCCCGTTCCACTTGCACATCTCAGGATTGCTGATCTCCGCCAGGCTCTTGAGCGCCTCGCACCCCTCAGAAACAGGCACCGAAGCGATGGAGTAGTGGTGGAGGTTCTCTGGAGATCTGTTAGCCTGCGTAGAGGAATGCACGTGGTTGGAACCCCACATCAGGACAGTTTGCCTCGGCATCTCAGAGGTGCTGACCGGAGAAAAATGCTGGGGTGTCACCGAGTTCTGGGGTATGTGGTGCGTGGGGCTTTCGGACTGGTGGAGGATGCCGGAGTCGCTCTTGATCTCCTCCATCTTGGGGGTGATCAGGCTAGGGGAAGAAGAGTGGTGCTCCAGCGTGGGATGCTTGATCTTCCCGCACTCCTTGTGCCCCACGTCCAGCGCGCTCATGACTTGTATAGGCTGGATAATCCCAGAGGAAGGACTAACCGAGTAGGGCCAGGACACGTCCAGACACTTGGTGGAGTTGGGCACGACGTAGCCTCTGGAGGTGTCCACGTACGTGGGCTGGCCGACCTGCTGGCAGGAGTAGATCTTCTCGTCCACGGGCATCACGGTGGCGCGGTAAGTAGCGTGGTGACTGGCCGTGGTCGCGGATGGGTCGTAGGTCGGAACCGCGCTCCTCGAAGACATCTCCAGGAAGCCGTTGCCGACGTAGGGACTAGCCGCAGGCGAGTGATGGTAGTCCGGATAGTAGGTGCTGAGCGGCCGGTACTGGTGGAACAGGTTCTCCGTGGTGGTGAGGTAACGGTTGTCCAACGCCGAAGGTGCGGGGTACAGGCTGTGCTGGAAGTTGGAGTGGCTCATGTACCCCAAGCTATGGTCGGCCGTGGCCGTGGGATAGGGCGTGGAGTACATATTGTAGGCCGCGGCGCACCCATCGGAGGTGATGTAGTCCACCGTGGGCATGGGGCTGACCACGGCTGCTGACACGGTGGAGTTTGCCGGAGGGGTGACTTGGCCGCTGGAGGAGCTGTGTGACAGTTTGCGCTTGGTTCTGCACGTCGAGAGGAAGTCCCTCAGTTGCGTTTTGTATCGTCGGTTCACCCTGGTCGGGGTGGTCGGTATCGGGTGCTGGTTGAGGCTGGAGGGGTTGGTGACCAGCTGGTCGCTGTCGGAGAAATAGTTGTTTGGAAGACCGGCGTCCAGGTAGCTCACTTTGAAGTCCATTGTGCGTTTGCCGAGGAGGTCGCGACCTTCCTCTTCCCTGAAATGGAATGGTATGGAATGAGAAATTATTTTTACAGTAATTTATATGACTGTCAAAATAAACTTGTTAAAAACACCATAAGGTCTACAAAGAAGAAATATAAGAAAAATCGACACAGGGGAGGAACTTCACGAGCAAAATTCAAAAACGTAATCAGTTTTCTTTTTACTCTTGGTTCTCGAGATATTTGAATTTCCGTACATAATTTTTTGAACTTTTTTATTTTTCATTTTTCGAAATTTATATTCATGTGCTCGAACGTATTTTGACGTGCTGATTCCGAATCTTTGAACGAAAATGTCGAAAACTCATCAGAAATATTTTTGGCGGGGAAAAAACCATCTAAAAACTGATTTAGAGCTGACCAACTCGAGAACGGTTAGAGATAGGCGAATTCTGCAAACGCCAATCGATTCGGAATAGTCGAATTAGTATATATTGTGGATTTCGAGTCAATCAAAAAAATTAAAAATTACTCGAAAAAGTTGCAAGGGGTTCACCCCTAAAAATCATGAAAAATACTAAGTCGTCACATCGACTTGAAATTTTCACTGTATACGTAAAATTTCATGCTCATTCCGAAAATGTAAAATTTTTATTTACTCAGATATAAGATTGAGCCGGAAAACGGTCTTTCAGGTAGAAAATCCAATTTTCTGAGGATTTTTATTTTTCATTTTTCGAATTTCAAATTCTTGTTCTCGAAGGTATTTTGACGTGCTGATTCCGAATCTTTGAAAGAAATTTTCGAAAACTCATTAGAAATATTTTTGACGGCAAAAAAAACATCGAAACACTGATTTAGAGCTGAGCAACTAGAGAACGGTTATAGATAGACAAATTCTGCGAATATTAATCGATTCAGAATGATCGAATTGGTATATACTGAGGATTTGGACGAAAAAAATCAAGGGACAAAAAAGTCGAATATATCATCCTAAAAATTATTTTTTAACTTAGCTCGCCATCTTTTGGAGAGTAGCCAAAGTTAACTTTCAAGACGTGTCGATATTTTCAGATGAGATTGAAATTTCGCACAGTACAATGACCAAAATAATGAATTTCATATTTAGAATTGATGCCATTTCGAAGTAGACAATGGTTTCAAAAGCCTACATTTGGCTGTTCTAGGAAGAATTTAATTTTTTGATCTTTTCCCTTTTTAAAATTTTCAGGATGAAAATTAAAAATAGATTCGTTTCAAAATGCACAAATAATACGATCTTGTCGTGTAGAAACTAGAAACGTAATTAGTTTTCTTTTATCTCTTATGGTTAGGGAGATATTTGAATTTCCATATCGTAGAAAATATTTTGAGCATAGCCTGCCATCTCTTGAACAGTAGCCGAAGTTGACGCACCTCGGCACAGCAATGGCGGCATGTCGATACTCTCAGATCAGATTGAAATTTGGCCAAGTTCTGTGAAAAGAAATATTACCTTCCATAATCAGAACTGATGCTCTTCCGCAGTATACTTCAAAAGCCTGCACATCGAATTTGGCTGCTGTAGAGAGAATTTTTATTTTTGATCGTTTCAAGAAACAAGTTTGCCCCTTTTGGAAATTTTCAGGATGATAATAAAAAATAGATTCGTTTCAAAATGCACAAATAATACGATCTTGTCGTGCAGAAACTAGAAACGTAATTAGTTTTCTTTCATCTCTTATGGTTAGGGAGATATTTGAATTTCCATATCGTAGAAAATATTTTGAGCATAGCCTGCCATCTCTTGAACAGTAGCCAAAGTTGACGCACCTCGGCACAGCAATGGCGGCATGTCGATACTCTCAGATCAGATTGAAATTTGGCCAAGTTCTGTGAAAAGAAATATTACCTTCCATAATCAGAACTGATGCTCTTCCGCATTATACTTCAAAAGCCTGCACATCGAATTTGGCTGCTGTAGAGAGAATTTTTATTTTTGATCGTTTCAAGAAACAAGTTTGCCCCTTTTGGAAATTTTCAGGATGATAATAAAAAATAGATTCGTTTCAAAATGCACAAATAATACGATCTTGTCGATCAGAAACCAGAAACGTAATTAGTTTTCTTTTATGTCTCATGGTTAGGGAGATATTTGAATTTCCGTATCGTAGAAAATATTTTGAGCATAGCCTGCCATCTCTTGAACAGTAGCCGAAGTTGACTCACCTCGGCGCAGTAATGGCTGCATGTCGATACTCTCAGATCAGATTGAAATTTGGCCAAGTTCTGTGAAAAGAAATATTACCTTTCATAATCAGAACTGATGCTCTTCCGCAGTATACTTCAAAAGCCTGCACACCGAATTTGCCTGCTCTAGAGATAATTTTTATTTTTGATCGTTTCAAGAAACAAGTTTGCCCCCTTTGGAAATTTTCAGAATGAAAATATAGATAGATTCGTTTCAAAATGCACAAAGAATAGGATCTTGTCGAGCAGAAACCAGAAACGTAATTAGTTTTCTTCTATCTCTTATGGTTAGGGAAATAATTGAATTTCCGTATCGTAGAAAATATTTTTAGCATAGCCTGCCATCTCTTGAACAGTAGCCCAAGTTGATTAACCTCGGAGCAGCAATGGCTGCTTGTCGATACTCTCAGATCAGATTGAAATTTTGCCAAGTTCTGTGATAAAAAATATTACTTCTTTTAATCAGAACGGATGCTCTTCCGCAATATAAAGCCTGCACATCGAATCTGGCCGTTCTAGGAAGAATTTAATTTTTTGATCTTTTCAAGAAACTAGATTAACCCCTCATAAAATTTTCAGGATGAAAATTAGAAATAGATTCGTTTCGAAATGCACAAAGAATAGGATCTTGTCGAGCAATTAGTTTCCTTTAATCTCTAATGGTTCTCGAGATATTTGAATTTTCGAAAAAAATATTTTTGAGTACCACTTCGCCATCTCTTGGACAACAGCCGAAGTTAACTTCCAGGGCGTTCAAATAAACAACTGCAAAAAAAAAATTAATGCAGGTACCTAGCAGACCGACAAAGATTTGTGTAATGGAAACTGATTTCCAATTTCATTTTGCGACCTTATTCGTGTTTCAAAAACTCAACAGGATTCATTAACCATTGCCCAACATTGAAAATATAGGCCAAATTCAAGAAGAAAGAGACTCACATTAATGGCCTATGTGTGCTGATGACAAAATCCGGCTTCGAGTTTTTGTAAACTAATCTTGAACTTGTTTGCAGCCATTGCCACTGTCCATCTTTGGTTTGGAATCTATAGGCAATCATGCCTGAAGCTCCCGTCTTTAAAACTGAAACAGACAATGAACTGGATAATAAGATTTTTCTGGACTTCCGTTGTTTAGAAGGAACAAAGAAATACACATTGCAATTTTATTATTCATGACTTTTCTGCCACAGCAGGGGCGTTTTAAGGGTTACAGGCGCCTGAAGCTAAAAATTAATCGGCGCCTGATAACGAATTAGTTTCCAGCGTTGCCAACTTTTGACTTTTTCCTAGGATCTGCTGGCGCCCCTAAAGTCTGCGGCGCCCGAGGGCCCTGAGGCTTTAGCCTCATCAGCCTTATGGATAAAACGCCCCTGTTCTGCCACTGGATGAAACATATCTACTTTTTATGGAGTTTCATAAATTAAAGAATACACCTATAATGGCTTACCTATCAAAATGTGGTCCAGAATATATACAATGAGTTTAAAAAATTTGCAACATATGGAAAACTTTTTTATTATTGATTAGTCAGAAAATTTGATTCTTCATAAAAATTGGTGCATTGCCGAATACTTGCATATGAGTTATCAAAATTTCAAATCTCTAAACAGTGTACAGGGGAGAACAAAAAATAGCAATTTTAATTAGGTGTAAACTACCCCTTATTTTTGACATAATCAAAAAGTTCATTCAAAGAGGTTGTCCAGAACTGAGAACAATATTCAAATTCGAAATCACAGCCAGGGTAGTTTACTCTTGATCAAAATAAAATTTTTTGTTTTCTCCTGTACACCGTTTGGAAATTTAGAATTTGACTCGAATACAAGTATTCCGCAATGCACCAATTTTCATGATTAATAATATTTTTTGAAAAATCGATAATAAAAAAGTTTTCCATATGGTGCAAATTTTTGAAACTCACTGTATATAGTCTGGACCACATTTTGATAGGCAAGCCATTATAGGTGTATTCGTCTATTTATGAAACTTCAGAAAAAGTATGTTTTATCCGGTTAACAGATTGGTGAAGGTCAACCTCTATTCATCTGTTAGACTGAATGTGTATCATTGATTTGTTATTCTAAACGGTTGCAAAAAAATAGCGTACGCAAACACGTCCGAAAATAGTTCTTTTGGACTCTTTGTCCAATCGTCCAAAAAAAAACAGTATTTTCCGGACTTGTTATGTAAATTACTATTTTATAAAGCAAATTTTTTGTTAGTAGGGGTATATTCTTTATTTAAATTTTCTTCAGCTTCAGTCCATTTAATATTATGTTGAGTCGTCCAGACATGATCTGCTATCTCTGATTTCGATGTCTCTCCTCGTTGAGTATTTTTCGTGTGTTCAGCAATTCTAATGTTTAGTGGTCTCTTGGTTTCTCCAATATAATATTAAGCTTCACCGCATTCACAATGAACGCGGTAGATACCGTTTTTGGAGTCACTACTAGCGTTGGGTGGGTGGTCTCGTTTTTATGAGTTGGCTGTGGATGGCGTTGCCCGACCTGAATCATGTTCGTATGTTGTATTTTAACCCAATACGTACTACTCTTTCCGATAGACCTCTTATAGACGCACATGGTATTCTGTCCTGGTTCGGTTGTTTTTTTGTTGTCTCCCCTGAGGGCCAGGACCTCACCCATATTTTTTCTGGTAAGACTCTCACCGGTGTTGCAGAGGCTGTAGGCACGGTCAACCAGCGACCGGTCAGCACGCTCCATGATGGTTTGATTTACAGGTACTGTCCGGTGTGGGTCTACTTTCTGTACACTGATGTTTGGCATTTACCACCTGTCTTTTGAACTTTCATATCTGGAAAAGATCATCCGTCTTTGTGTCTCCTTTTCTATTGCGAATTTAATGAACGGTCTGACGTTATACAAGTGTTTCAGAAAGGCATCAATTTCCTAGTTTCCGTGATTTCCATATGACAAATTATTCCATACAGATGTTTGCTACGATAGGTAATGATGAGGATCCCATCGGTAGTCCATCCTCCTGGGCGAAAAAACGATTGTTTCTTTGAAAATAGCAATTTTGCAAACATATTCTAGTAGTTCCGCTGGAACTACTAGAATGTTGCTTGCGAAATTACAATTTTTTTGAAAAATACCTTCTTTTGCTCAGTAGGATGTACGCTAATGACACAAAATTAGCTTAAGAAGAATCCTTCAGAGAAGGTCGCATTCATACACCAGATAATGGCTATAGATGTTAATAGCCTAAACGTATTGAATAATAAAATTGCAGAGAATTGCATTTCATTTTGTAGAACTTTCAAACAAACGGTGAACTGAATACTTGTTACGGCAATTTTAGGTTTAGAAACTTACGTTCTTGGTGAGCACTGGCAACATATGCTAGATCATCATAGTGCACTAAATCGTATCCTCCCAAACTAGCCAATTCCGAATCAGAATAACCCAGTAACATCTTCCCTCTGAAACAAATTCACTATCAACATCAATTCCTTCAAGTGCACAACTCAACTCTGTTACCTTTGATCCATGGAAACTAACGATAAATCTAATTTGTGTTTGCTCTTGAACATGACTTCTTTCTGGGGGATTTCCAGAAGCGAGGGAGGTCCAAAAGGGGTGCAGATTGCGAAAAGACCCAGGGGAGGCTCTTCTGACTTGCGGTTCTGGCCATGGAGAACCTTGACTCGACCCCGGATGTCTAAACGCTGTAAAAATGTTAAAATAAGTCAGAAGAATTAATGCAATTGGAATTGTATGAAGCAATTCCGTTCATAACTTTTCCTGCTGTGGGTATTATCGAAAGTGCTGATTTCTAAACGGTTTTGAGTGGGATATAGGGTTGAAGATTACTTACCAAAAAACCGGAAGTATTGTCTAAGAGACATCGGAAGCGCACAGTAAAACTTCGTTCTAACAAATGGCAATTTTCTGGCAAGAGAACATCTTGAAGACCCATGTTGGATGACTCGGGAGGAAGGAACGAATTCCACATCAGTTGGCGCTGCAATTCCTCCCTGTCCTCTGAGTGGACCAATTCGTATACTGACTGGTGGACAATGTCCGACTGAAAAAATAATTGTTTAGGTAGGTATATGACAGAGACAGCTCAGATTTTGTACCAAATGAAAAGGAGGAATACTGCTTAGGACCATGAGTGATACAGACGCAAGATGGAAGCTAAGATCAAGACTTCAAGACAATACTTGTCTCGTATCAAGAATGTGGTGACTAGCCAAAAGATTAAGAACAGCTTACCACATATCAAATCAAGGCGTACTGTTGACCACCAAACTGCACAGTTTTGATAGAACACGAATGCTAGTGGCTGCAACCATTCTCAGTCTCAGGTATCAGCACCAGTTAAGAGGCAATGAGCGCGATCACATTCGCGGTGATTTTTAGGGTAAAAGAGTCAAGTGATAACTTAAAAAACGGCTCCTAGAGGTTGTTCAATTCAATGTACGTGCTGTAATGGAAATTGAATTTTCAATCACCGGAACCACGGAGAGATCCGTGGAAACAAGGCTGAAGGAACATCGGAGTTCAAATCGGCAGTAGCGGAACACGCTCTCAGTGTAGGTGATACAGGACATTTTTTGAGGACGTTAAACTCCTTGATCAGAGGTATCATAGTCGACTTGTACGGGAAGCAATGGACATCCATAAGCACACGGAGAGTTTCAATGAAAAAGGAGAGACTACGAACGTTAACTGGATATGGAATTCCATTCTCAAAAATGCGAGTGAAAGAACAACTGACAACAATTTAATGGCGGCAGGAACATGTTATCAAATAACAACGCAATTACAAGTATAGATGTGAAGGAAGAAACTATAGTCAATTAGCAAGACTACCTGAGGCAACATAAATACACCTTGCGAAATATAAAACCTTGAGTCATTGGTAAAATATCAAAGATGAACAAACCTCTCAATTTATTGAATTTTTCATACCTGATGAAATCCTAAATAACCTTCTATGCTATGTGTTGCGAAGAAAACTTCTCCATCACAAGTTAATATCATAAGGAACCCGTTGAGTGCCTGAAAAATAAAACGAGTATTGAAAAAATTTGTAGAATCTGGTTCAAAAAAAACAATGATACGAACATAAAATAACCATAATATGCAAGTAGAATACTATACTTTGTCCACGACTCTTAAATAATACTTTGTGAAATTATCATATTTTCTGATCTCTACATGTGACGAACATTGACTTATAAAAGTATATGCGAATATTGTCCACAATAGTCGTGGACAATAATTGAGTTTTAATAAGTTTGTTATTATAGTAGCTCTAAACATTTGACGGCTATGAAAACTGTTATACTAGTTATCAATGTAATAAGAATCATAACAAAGGTAGTAGCCGTAAATAGTATTGAGCCCGATAATAGGATTAGCACCATATGATCGGTTTTTTACTCGCATAACTAAAATGACATTTAGCGTACGAATATGTACCGAGCTAAATGACAGATTTGATTAGATAACTTTTTGTAAAATGTATGTTCTTTGAAAAATCCCTACGGTTATTGTTTAATTTCAGTGGGTGAACTCTCGCCTGACAGATTAGGTCTTGGTCTGTTCATTGAAACTGGCATGATGACAAGATCAATCAATTTTTTCTGATTCTTTTGCGTCCTTTTGTCATTTTTCTCTGGTGTTCCATGCCGTCCTAGGTCCTCTCTTATTTTCACCTATTTCTCTTGCTTTTCACATCATTTTCACCTGTCCACCACTGCTCCAATACACACCTGACTAACGATATAAAAAAATATGTAAAGCCTCACCTGAAGAAACATCTCACCATCAAGAGGAGTGTGATCGAAAGCTGTGAGATCTCTGGGCCGATGAAGACCAGCTGCATCGTCCTTGTCATTGTGCATGACCACTGAAAAAAAAAAGATTATCAGACAGTTGCCCAGTGCTCCAAAACGGCATTTCATATAATATCATCCCCAAACACATTCCAAGAAAATTGTTTATATAATGTGCTTGGATTTAAAAAAATGCTCTCTTCTAAGTTGGAGATTTGAGTAAATCTCCCACTCTTATCACCCTTCATCTGTGACTTGTCACCTGTCATTTCCATCCATCACCTGGCATCTGTCAGTTGTCTCCTGTTATCCCTCACATGTCATACGTCATCCGTCATCAATGATAGTCACTTATCCGTTTCTTGTTACTTATCATGCCGGACCTGTCATCTGTAACTTTCTTTTGATGATAATTTTGCTACCATAACGAAAGTTCGAAAATACTACGAGCTACACTAAATTGGCACTTGCATTGGTACTTAACTGTGACATATTGCATATGACGAAGACGGTGACATATGAGATGTGACAAATAAGATGTGATACAATTTACTTAACATATGACTATTGCGAGGTGATAATTGACTGACGACATATGACAGGGAACGTGGACAAGACAGCTTGAAGCGCTCAGACTGGTTGATGTGAGAGGAAGTGGTGCCAAAATTGGGAGTGGTAGAGATACTCTCAAGACTTAGCACAAAATAGAGTAAGTTTTCTGACCAGTAGGGTACTGCATACAGTGTGAATAAAATACAAGTAATTTCGAAGGAACTTTTATGATGAAATGAAGATCATAAGTCTTACAAGACGGTATAGAAAGAAAGATAGAAATAGAGTTCACATTCATTCTTCGGCAACTGAGTTCTAATGTGTGAAGCATTTGAAAGCAATGGATTTTTGTAAAAAAATAGAACGAACGACGCAGCTTCCGCTTGTTCTTCACACTCGGTTATTATTGTTTGTTTATTTATAACTGACCTGGGATAATTCCAAATTTTTTACGCTAGCGATCTTAGTTCCAACACATATACGTTTTAATTAGATATTAATTAATGAATTAACATGAAACAATTGCAGCGATTTTCATAACGTTCATGCGACCGCGTAATAATGTAAATGCGTGCACATTTCTAATATGCTATACGGGGTGAGTCAATGCAGTAGTATATGTTCATTTAAAAAACTTTTCTATATTGTGATCAAACTGATAATCATCCACCACCATATGAAGCTTCGAATGCCTCTCGAACTCTATTAATATTTTTGGACTTATTAGGCGACATTTTTGAACAATTCATACTCGTAACTCATCTATAGATATTAGCTGAGTTGCATAGGTTAGGTTAGGTTATGTTAGGTTAGGTTACTTTTTTTAAGTGACCCTATGAAAATAAGTCCAACGGGGTCAAATCTGGTGACCCAGGTGGCCACTTCATGTGACCTTTTCTCCAGAAAATGTTATCCAGAAGAAATATCTTTGTTCTTTGAAAGTCTAAGTGATGTTACCAACAAAAATATGTTCCTCTGTATATGCTATTCGACGATTTCTTGTGCTTATCCTGAAAAAAAACTAATCGAAAGATATTGAGGGTGGACAAATAATATAGTAACATAAGTGCACGCCCATATAGTACCACATTCAATATCATTTTGCACTAAAAGTTTTTTACCTTAATCAGTAAAATTCATCAGGTAATCAATAAGTCATTAGTTCTCAATGATGTAATTTATCATTCAAGTAATATTTTGCCATTAGAACTACTTACATTCGGTGGACATTGGGAGTAATCGAATTAGGGTTGTTTTCGTAGGGGGGCAAATAAATGGAGTTGTTAGAGGAGAGGTAATTGGGTTTTTCATACCGGTATACAAGACTGTTGAGTTGAAAGTCAGATACTTTTCAATAGATGGCACTGCAACTGCAAAAAAGATGATATTTCACAAAATTGGTATATTTCTCTCGAAATTTCAATGACAAAAACTGACCAGCTCAATTTATTTTGAAGTGCAGAAGTGTGATCTAGCCAGTTTTTCTCTGGAGAAATTCAGAGAAATTCCATTTGCTGGAAACCAGTCTGATAATGCTGATACTGCTTATATTGCTGATACTGCTTCAATTATTCCTTTGGACGCTATAGTGAGTGTCAGCATTTTTATCGTATAGATAGTGGTATAACTGTGACATCAGCAAAAAAGTGTAAAGGTACTTATAGGAAAGTAACATAGATAAGAAATATTATTGGGCCATACACGAATCCTTATGGGACTCCAACCAGTATTATGCGATTTGATCCTAGTAATGAATTCAACATTCTCACATAATTACGACCCCGGTCAACTGTTTGTTCTATATTATTCTTTGATGTTACTTCACTTGATATAATGCTTATGTAAATCTTTCATTTGTAAATTGTAGGTATAGGTCCGTTTTAGACAAAAGCACTCCGCTTCGCGTCGGGCAGTTAACTACATCCTGCGGGAGGAAAAGTGGCACTTTCCTCCCTAGTGATACAAATAGCTATTTCATTTAGAATCAGTCAATACACAACAAAGAAAATTGTGGTTAGAAATGACTTTCTTTAAAATCTATCCCACATACTCAACAGCGTCTAGGATTCTTTAGGATTCTAGAATCCAGGGAAAATCAGAAATGTCATACGTTTCCGTTTCATTCAAGAACTCAAGAAAAAATATTCAAGACGTTTTAGTCTATGAACCAATTGTAAAGGAATTCAAATGATGGACAGCACCATCATGAACGGTACGATAAACTGTTTAATTACCAGAAGCGTTATAATAAGGCAATAAAAACTTACCAGTACTTCCATCATACAAAGAGCCCAATTAAAGTGGAACAGCGTAATATATTAATATGCCTCTGTTAAGTCGCGTTGCAAATTTTTTTGACAGATGCATTTTTGCGATGATATGCCGCCCGATATGGAAATAATTTATGCGGTACAAGCAAAGTGTCTTTTCGAATATTTCGCTGCACCTGATACAGTAATTTTTTTCGTCGGGGGCTGCTATTTATCGGGATCAGACATCCGATTAAGAATTAATGAAGCTTGCTTGCACTGTGTCATTATTTTCGATACTTTCGAGGCAAGCCGACGTTTAAAAGATTATTTTTTCATTGCGAATGTAACAGTAGGAATCGTATTGATGGTCAATAGGAAGACGGTCTATAATTTTTTATGTCTGCAATTTGGTCAGGAAGTAGTATGTTGACTAGTAATAGATAACAGAAAAGACCGAAAGACAGAAAAGGTCGAAATTATAGTTGCAAGGTAAACAAAGAATTGTCAGCCTCAAGGAAATAAATGAGTTTTCCAGTATGATTGTAGACTATGTATTGGAAGCGCTGATATATTTAGACAACGAGTCTTCTCAAGAGGACAGTTTGCGATTTACGAAAATGAAAAATTGAAATTTTCGAAAGTTTCAAAAACTAGTTTCTTGAAATTTTTCTTTCAAATTCATAGCATATACTAATTCGAACATGCGAGATACGTTTGAGAGGAGTTCGAGATTTTTCTAAAAATAAAAAATTTCATTTTTCTAAACTTCGATTTTCTACCTTTATTTACTCTTCCGGCTAAATCATATATCTGAACATATACAAATCATATATTCTCGGAATCAGCATGAAATTTTACGTATACAGTCCAAATTTAAAGTGGATGTGACGATTTTGTAATTTCCGTGATTTTAAAGGATTTTTTGAGGTCTCAACTTTCAATTAGTGTTCACAAAATTGCTTTATCTCTAACCGTTCTCGATTTGAAGAGATCAAATCGAGTTGAAATGAGTATTTTCACGCCATTTTTTTTTGTTTCAACATTTGGAATCAACTCGTCGAGCATATACGAATCATATCTTTTTAGAACCAACATGCAACTTTATGTATATAGTGTGACCCATTTAAGATGGAAGCACCCTTATAAAACCTACATTTTTCAACCGATTGAAATGTTTTTTTTTCGTTAGGTAGACATTCAAAAAACCTATTGGAACACCAAATTTCACAAATAAATTTCCATTTTCAGGTTCATTCTTATTCTTCTAGGTCTAAAAAAATTACTAGCGATTTTTTTAGAAAAAATTTCACTACATTACTGGAATCGCGATATTTTCGAATGGCTCATAAAAAAAAAGTTATAGGGGAAAAATGTCCCGTTTAATCAACCCACTAATTCAATTTCAGAACTTTTATCAAAATTTGGAATACACCACTGTATTTAGGAAGTCTCGAAATATCACTGACCAAAATTTCATGAAAAATAAGGAAATCAAAAAATAATAAAATTCGTAAAAATATGTAAATGGAATTTCAGGAATATGGCATTTCAACTCATAATTTTTCATTTGTTCTCTTCATCAACAGATTTCGATAAAAATTCTGGTCAGTGATATTTTGGGACCTCCTGAATAAATGATGAAAAATGAAAATTCAATGTTTTCGATAGCGTATTTATTGTCTCTCCCCTCAACCGTTCCATTCAACATATTCATCCAGTCATGACGGATGAAGGCAGCCGAAAAGAAAGGGGCAATCGCTTGCTCGTCCGCACCAACACCTGCCACGCTCCAATCACGAGTCCATTAGGCGTTTTATTGAATAGACAAGTTAAATATGACAAGTTGCAGCATCATCGTGACTCTCCCGACTCAAGCCGGACTTCTTCCGCGTTAGATTTGCATTTAACGAGTCAATACAGGCGATGACACGCCGAACATTCGATTAACGATAGCGGCTCGAATGAGGAATTTATTGCCAGTCTCGGATACAGGGTTGCCATTGTGAAGATGGATACAAAATTAATACGTTTCACCTGAAATGGAAATTAGGCAAATTATACAATAAATAATAGATGTCGCTAAACCTTGATTTCAGATGCGCAAGCGCAAAACCACAAAACTCATAATGGACATATCAATGTAGAAGAGACACATAATATACGAACTGGAATACCAAAGCACAGTTGTGAATCTTCCGATATATTTCAATGATGTAGGCTCGTTTGATATTTGTTTTTTTTAGAAGTTCTTGAATTTGCTGTCGCAATGCTACAGAAGGGCTCTAGTACCATTAGAGAATTTGATGCTCCCTACCAGCCAAGAGTTGATCAGGTTCCTGCTGAGCCCCAGGGCCGATCTTAGCAGGTGTGCAGCGCGTGCATAATCCAATTTTCATTATTAAAATGGTTGAAGATTTTTTTTCTTGTAATTGTATGAATGAATGTCTCCCTTCTACTCCCCGCGGAAGTGTTCGTTTTCTCTGATGTCAGTATCAATTTATTTGAAAGATACACAGATATTAATATCTCACATACCTATTGAAAGATTCACTGTACCAATCCATAATAGTGTAGTGAAAATTAACGATTGTCTTTATTCTAATTCATTTTCAGAAATAATACAATCTAATTTGTATCAACAGATCGGCTATATATCTATTGTTCGAATACCTAATCTCCGACTCTGATTCAGACTGCTCTCTGGCCACAAAGATTTCTTTATATGGAGTAGTAGGTTTCCGGAAATATCTGGAGTTTCTAGTCACGACTAGATGCCGTTAGACCGGAAACGATTTGCTCTGTTGGTATCGAATCTAATAGGCGATGACTCACGCGAGCGGTATGTGCACTCGCAGCCGTTTCAGAGCCGGCCTTGAAATTGTCACAATAGAGAAGTTTCCACTCTTAAATTACCATCGGCATATTGTACAATACAATTCGAGTCCCAACAGAATTTCCTGATATCGCTGACGAAGATGATGGATAATAAGGGCCCAAGTATCGAACCTTGGATTGGATTTGGTAATATTGTTTATAGCGATTTGAGTAATATTCGATAGATACGACTATGTCCATTCTCTATCTAATCCCATTCCATACATTTGTTACAATAAGATCATAGATTTTTGTTCGATTTTTTCGTGAACCCATTCTGAATGGCTGGTAACATACTGAAATGTTTCCTTTTCGTATGGCCCAAACGTGAAAACTAACAGATATCTACCTATATGAGTTTAACAGAATTATCATATCATAAATAAGAACATTTTGAAGAGGTATTTCTCTTACCAATTTTGTTGCCTGATCAAAGTCATAATTAGTAGTGAAGAACCGTTGGAAAATGGTAATAAACCATCCTTGAGATATTGAAAAATTGCGCCGAATGTGCATCTCATTGCATAAATTTATATGCGCATATTAATAATTATCTGGATGTGGAGCGTGGCTAGAGTATCCGCAGACTATGCCAATCGTAAATATCTCGCGTCTAATGAGCATATTAATGCACTCGTAGAATGGATCATTGAATTATATCACGAGTAATTAATTTTCCATTTTACGATATTGCCAACATCCAAAGGTAATGTTAGATTAGAATAAATTACATGCTGATTATTGCTCGGAACTTGTATACTGTGCCATTTAACTAGATCGCGTTCAATGGGAATGTAACGTAATTTTGTAGCACGGCAAAAAACTGACCGGAGCCTATTTGTTACTTCGAGACGTTTCAAGGTGGTGAGTAGGTACTGAAATTAGTTGGATAAAACTGATCCCGGGGTTGAAATCGCTGGTATAACCATATAGGCCATGGTCCCTACATTCGGTTACGGGCCCTGGACCCGAGATCTCATTGACGACCAACTCCTGCCTATTTTACAGTCGCGTCATATATTATAAGAGCATGGTAAAAAGAGTATGGGTACTCTTTTTAGACTGTAATTTAACCTGAAAATACAACTAAACTTTTATTTTTATAAAATAAATTTTACTAAAATCTACCGGTCCCGACACACGTCCTGTATATCGATGTGTATGGATGTACAGAAAAAAACGTTTCCTGTTTTCCTTTCAATGTTTCCAGTTTTCTGTTTCATGTTTCATGTTTCATGTCCCAAGTTTCATGTTTCATGTTTCGTGTTTCGTGTTTCGTGTTTCGTGTTTCGTGTTTCGTGTTTCTTGTTTCATGTTTCATGTTTCATGTTTCATGTTTCATGTTTCATGTTTCATGTTTCATGTTTCATGTTTCATGTTTCATGTTTCATGTTTCATGTTTCATGTTTCATGTTTCATGTTTCATGTTTCATGTTTCATGTTTCATGTTTCATGTTTCATGTTTCATGTTTCATGTTTCATGTTTCATGTTTCATGTTTCATGTTTCATGTTTCATGTTTCATGTTTCATGTTTCATGTTTCATGTTTCATGTTTCATGTTTCATGTTTCATGTTTCATGTTTCATGTTTCATGTTTCATGTTTCATGTTTCATGTTTCATGTTTCATGTTTCATGTTTCATGTTTCATGTTTCATGTTTCATGTTTCATGTTTCATGTTTCATGTTTCATGTTTCATGTTTCATGTTTCATGTTTCATGTTTCATGTTTCATGTTTCATGTTTCATGTTTCATGTTTCATGTTTCATGTTTCATGTTTCAAGTTTCAAGTATTACCCAATTAATTCCCAAGTAATACCCAAGTAATTCCCGAACAATGCCAGTAATGCCCAAGTCAGAACAGTACTAAAAATATTGAATCCTGTCTTAGTGTTACGTTGTGACATACAACTTTTTTATTCAAAATTTCCGGGTAATTCCTGTAATACCAAATAATTTCCAAGTAATGCCTCTAATTTCTGAATAATACCCAACCGAGGGGGAAACTGCTGAGGAAATTGTGTACACTAATTCCCAAAAATCGTAAGTAATGCCTCTAATACCCAAGTAATTCTCGAGTAATACCCAAACCAAGTAATTCCCGAGTAATACTCCTCACTAATGCCAGTAATGCCTATCAGAAAAGTTAAAAAAATATAAAATCTTGTCATAATGTTAGTTGGTTGAGTACAATTCTGAAGACCTTTTTTTTTTCATTGCACAATTCCGCACAATTTCGGCCACTGCTCTCGATCTAATTCCCATTTGTTGAAGACCTTTTTTTTGCTCTTCAACGAATATAATTGCAGTAATTGTTCTCTCACTTCAGAATAATTTCTGTAATACCCATGTGATACTCGAGTAATACCTCCCTTTCCCGTGTAATGCCCAATAATTCCTAACTAATGCCCGAGTAATACAGCAGTAATACCTGTAATTCCCAATAATTTTCAAGTAATACCCCTAATTCCCAACTAATACCCGAGTAGTATCTATGTTTTAGAATTTCTCCATTTGATTATTTTGGTGGCGCAGTTTTCTATTTACCTTCATGAAAGATAACAGTTTAATTTGTGTTAATTGCCCGTAATTATGCTTCCATTTCAGTGAAATACATAGTCGCGTCAACTCCCTTTCGCGAGTTAATTGAAAAGTAGGGAATTTCAGCGACGTTGTTGACTTTTTCAGCGATTCCTATCAGCGATGAGTCAGTGGCCACAATGAAACAGATCTGAAGGCTAAAATCTAAAAGCGAAATTTTATCTACTATCACTCTGAATAACTCCACCAGAGACGTAGTGTATAGTGTGCGAATAGGTACAAGAAACAAGCTGATAAGAGAATTTTCTCTGTTTGAAACTCGATGAGAGATAGAGTACCTTTGCTTTATTTCCAGAGACTGTGTGTCTGCGTTTACAGAGTGACAAGTGACAGCTCTAGAACTAATCACAGTAACTATAATGAGAATAACGTTCAATGAACAATAACACGACTTTTCATTCCGGAAGCAGAATCAAACTAGTGACAGGTGGCAAGTGAAGGATGACAGTTGATGGGTGACAAATGCTTAGTATCGATATCGGATTACAGAAATATGACAAATGACAGAAAACTGATGGTTGGTGACAGATGACGGATTATAGGTGCGGGATGACAAGTAACGGATGACAGTTAATAATTTGCAGATACAGTGGAAGCTGATAGATACTAACTGACGGTTGATTGGTGGGGAAAGAGTATGTGAGGTGATAGGTATGTCAAGTGACAGATGGGTACCTATGTCAAATGACAGATGACACGTGAAATACGACAAGTGATATTGGGTGGGAGATATAACTTGACAGCTTGACGTGCTCTAATCAGTAGATGGGGAAAGGGAGCGGGGTTTGAGGTGTAAGGTGTGGGGTGGTCTTAAGTAGCACAATCACTACTTCTGTACATTGTGATAATAATCGGCGGAATGAATAGAAGCTAGCGAATGCTTATAATATAGGTTTGTTTATTTCATAATTCAATAAGAAATCCGAACAAGCACAGGTGACGTTCCTCACTCCATCCACCCTGTGGAAGTGACCACCAAGTTAATAATCAAAACATTTCGTGTCTTCGTATTACAGGGATCAGAAGATATGGGATTTACAATGTTTTTGCGCTACAAAAAGGGTTATAATAGTATATAGTTACAAAAATATTTGTAACAAGTTTTATAAAGGTCGTTTCAGTAACCAAGAGTTATGGATGTGTTACTTACCGCATTTTTTCCTCGAACTCATAAAAACAAAACAATTTCATTTATTCAAATTGATTTCTGGTATGTTATAATGACAATTTTAATTGATAGACCAAGACCTAGTATATCCGGCGGATGTTTAACCCTTTGCGGTCCTTTGTCGGGAAAGCCCCGACAGTAAAATATTAATGTTCCGGTCCGATATCAGGCAATCCCTGACAGTATCACGTTCCGGTTTGATGTCGGGTTAGCCCCGACACTGGCTTTGGTTCAACCCTGTTTTTTTCCTCTGCATATTTTGAATGGGCTGTTTTCAATTTCCTTCATTATGACAATATAATTGGACCGCAAAGGGTTAACCAATGAAATGAAACAGTAGATAACCATAATATGTATTTGATCAAAGTGGAGTTGCGATACATATTGTGGTTTTTGGTGTTTTATTTTTTTTCCGTTAACCAGACGTCATCGCCTCACGAACGGCAGCCAGTCGGAACTTGTGCGAGCCAAGAATTAACGAAGTATTACCTTTCAAAGTGCTATTCTTCGGACCATCAGATAAACATCTGTAGTCGCTAAGATTTGAACCTAGCCGACAGCAGCATCACTGGCTTTGAAGGCGACGGTCTTAACCACTGAGCCACCTGTCCCTCCGTACGCCAAATGTTATTTCAGTTATGTGAGTAGAAAAAATGTATCTCTAACATGTATAGCAAAGAGACTCGCAAATTTATTTCGTCAGTTCAAACTATGAATAATTTTAATACTAATCGAATATATCGCACTTTTCGCGCCTCATACCTGGTGGAAAATCGCTAAGGTGAGCCCATGCAGGAGCATATTTATTTGATCAATACTTAGGGCCTCCCGCCGAGCTGCGCCAGACTAGAGGTCTGCCCTCTTCTAATCAATATACAAAAACACTCTATAATTTAGTGTTCTACACAGGCCTATCTCTATATGACTACAGGGTGTCCCTTCTCCGTTGAAAAATCTTGAATGATTCGCCCTTTTCTTCATCATCGATGTGATATGCAAACATTGCGGCGGAGAATCGGCAATGATTCATCGACGTTTCATGAGTATATATTGACATCATCAGGGCTCTGGTATAGAAAAAACAGTTACAAAATGAAATACGAATAAAAGTTTCGAAATAAATTTAAACTGAATTCGCTGTAATTTCATTAAATGAAGATAGAATATAAAATGATCCAACCTTTGGCCAATTTCTTATATTATAGGATTTTTGTCGGCTAGCACCGAATAGAAAATGATTCTACAGCCCACATACGACTGACAAGTCAGCTTTGGCAACACCAGGCCAAGTTTTTCTACTAAGATCATACTTTGTGATGTTTCCTGTAACAATTAGCAAATGTTAATCTAAACAAGTGACTATCTGCATACCAGAAAGCATTGCAAAGTGTTGAAAAGTTTGTCAGGAAATGTCAGGAGTACGTCAGTCGTATGGTGTCTATTTTCACGTTATGAAATAATGACTTTCGGTTAAGTACTCCCAATTCCACATGTGAAATATGTATTATTTTACATTATGTGATATTCGTCAGCTTTATATGAAGTCTGGGCTCTAGTCGGAGTGCTTTCCACGGGAAAAAAACATCCAAAAACTGATTTAGAGCTGACCAACTCGAGAACGGTTAGAAATAGACAAATTCTGCGAACGCCAATCAATTCAGAATGGTCGAATTAGTATATATTGTGAATTTCGTTCAATCGAAAAAAATTAAAAATTACTCGAAAAAAGTTGCAAGGGGTCGTCACCCTTGAAAAAAATGAACAAATACTTAGTCATAACATCATCTTGTAGGAAATTTTCTAAGCTTTCTTTCTATATAGACATGTGTTTAAAGAATGTGTCTCCTTATGATCGAAAAATACGAAAAATGAAAAGGTTCGCAACGTTCCGGTATCCCAGCACACACAACCACCTATAACACCCAAAAACGATATGAAAGGCAAGAAAACGATAACATCATCTTCTAGGAAATTTTCTAAGCTTTCTTTCTATATATAGACATGTGTTTAACGAATGTGTCTCCTTATGGTCGAAAAATACGAAAAATGTAAAAGGTTCCCAACGTTCCGGTATCCTAGCACACACAACCACCTATAACATCTAAAAACGAAATGATAGACAAGGAAACGATAACATCATCTTGTAGGAAATTTTCTAAGCTTTCTTTCTATATAGACATGTGTTTAACGAATGTGTCTCCTTATGGTCGAAAAATACGAAAAATGAAAAGGTTCGCAACGTTCCGGTATCCCAGCACACACAACCACCTATAACACCCAAAAACGATATGAAAGGCAAGAAAACGATAACATCATCTTCTAGGAAATTTTCTAAGCTTTCTTTCTATATAGACATGTGTTTAACGAATGTGTCTCCTTATGGTCGAAAAATACGAAAAATGTAAAAGGTTCCCAACGTTCCGGTATACTAGCACACACAACCACCTATAACATCTAAAAACGAAATGATAGACAAGGAAACGATAACATCATCTTGTAGGAAATTTTCTAAGCTTTCTTTCTATATAGATATGTGTTTAACGAATGTGTCTCCTTATGGTCGAGAAATACGAAAAATGTAAAAGGTTCGCAACGTTCAGGTATCCTAGCACACACAACCACATATTTAAATGTCAGCTTTGTGGTATAACTTATTTAACACGCTTATATTAGACTGTACTGAAGTGTTATTCCAACACCAAACCGCTATTTTTAACAACTCGACACGTGTTTCAATCACCTCCCGAGTTTTAGTTTTCATAAATATCTCAAAAACGAGCAATATATCTTAATACAAAAAATTGTTTGTAATTCAATTCTACGTCGATCCATCAAAAAATGTACAGTGTGTTCCATTTGCGAAATGTGAGAAAATTCGATTTCGAATTCTCGAAGTTCAAACATTTATTCTGAAGACCCTGTATGATGCCAACCTTTAAAAATGATAGGGTAGCATCCGATAACCATCCCAAATGGAATTGTCAGGTAATTTACAGTGAAATGAATTTTTTAATTGGGAGGTGTGAAGTACATTTTTTTTGAAAAAAAAAAAATATGTCCGAACCTGCCAAAAACTGGTGCTAATATTGCGGTCATAAGTTGAGGTCATTAGGGTGATTCTGAATAAGGAAAAAAATAGAGGGTATTCCATTTGAAAAAATTCAACTTCAATTTGCTACGCACTTATGAAAAACTTTGTATATTTGAAAATATTTTTTTGTAATGCGCCTGCGTCAACAGTTTGAGTTTACACTCGAACAAAATCGGTAACTTGTTTGCTATGAGCTCTATGAAAGCCTGGTCCACTGTTGCAGGACCCTATATAATATAAAAAAAAAATCGTTGAAACTCAGGGACTTATATAAAGATCCACCCTGTACAATGTCGATGCAGATCGCTCCCCATGAATCTATACCTATGCGCCGTATACATTTAAAACGAATTATTTGTTTTATTTCTTCAACTAATAAATATGTCCGCGTATGCATAGCCGTTCCAATAAATATTTCATAATTGTGATCGTAAACTAACACGTCAAGTAGAAAAATTTATCTACTTAGGAGTCTATCCGATGTTTCAACACCGTTTTTTATGCTGCCCCCTCATCGGTTCTTTTGATTTATTTTTTATTACTGTGTTAACTCCGTCGTGGGCCGGTCGCTGGTTCTTGTTCAAATATGTCGGGAGGCTTTTTCGTTTGTTTTTCTATGCCTCCTGCGGGATGCTTGAATTATTGGGCGGATTCCGATGGTGGCTGGTAATTTTCGATATGGAACAGTGCCACCAATTACTGAGTATACCCAATTAATCCGAAGTTATCGAAAATTTGACGGATTGATAAGGGATGGTAGAGGGTGTGTTTGCTGAGTTTTCGAACACGAGGACCCCGTGCTCTTTACATGGGGGAGGGGGAAACGTGTTTTTCCGGACATTTTCGGTTTTTTGTCCATATCTTCTAAACTATGTGGTTTATCGGGAAAAACCACGTAAATTTCCTTCAGAATTCATTGGTCGAAAGTATTTTTGCATCAGCTGATAATTAACACTTACAATGTTGACGTATCGTTAATTTTTTTTTCATTTGAGTTAGCATATCTTGACAATTATTTCATTCAGATTTACAAACTTTTTTTTAGTTTGAGCTTTCAGCTGTTGAGGATTTCTGAGCTCTACCACTATTGTCTTGTAAAATTTTAATAATCAGATGATGAGCCAAAGAGCTCTTCATGAATAAAAACTAGCATACAGGTAAGTATTTTCTCATGCATTTTCAATTCTAATTAAACATATACAGTTTTCCATTCCTTCATAAGCACAATGTAGAAAGATGCACTTCTCAGTTAACAATAATTATACCATTATCTGTCAAATTATTCTGCAAAATAGCCGTGTATTATTATAATTCAGTTTCATGTATTAGAATGTGATTGGAATCAGTGTTTTAATTTGATTTGGTTTTCCATTCGCAGGTACTACAAAAGAAAAGGACGTGAAACAGATACACATATTCGCGTGGAAATCCTGGTAATTATCGTTAATTATTCATAACCGAATGCAGATAAAGTCGCAGAGGTTGAAAAAGTTTCGCTCGGGGTTCAAAAAATACAAAATCGACAAAAGAATATTTTGTACATGAACGGCTCAAAATATTCTTATTGTATGACAGAAATTTTGGTCGTAATTGTAATTTTTATTACTTTTTGATGTCTTTTTAATAAAATTATTCATTTGATATAAAAAAAGTAACTCTGAAATAATGAGAAAGTATGTAATTAAAAAATATCCTGATCCTAATTTCATGAACAAATAAAATTAAATGAAATGAGGGAGAAATGAGCGAAATTATACAAACTACCCAAAAGGGAGTTTGTTTTAATTTGAAGTAAATATTATTATAAACAATAAATAATAGTAATCTTGCTTCAGTTTTTAGGATGTTCCCTGAAAATAATAAACAAATATGGAGATTGCCGGTTTTGTTATTGAAAGAGAACAAACTGACAACTGAAAATCAAGAAAACTCAAAGTAATCAATAACTCGGAATTGTACTGTAATAAAAACGACTTTTTGCTAAAGAGAAATGTAAGATAATAATAAAAATAGTAAAAAAAAAGCACTCATGGAATTTCTGGAATGAAATCGTAGAGATTTCTCATCATTGCAAAGTTGTTCTGACAACTATTTCAGATTTTCTGCGTTTTCCAGAATTTCGTTATGGATCTTTATTAAATTGAAGTGTTTCTAGATTTTTTTCAATCATTTCCAATGTATGTATTCGAAGTCCGAAAAGTGTGCCCGGCACATTGTCAATGTGTTTCTCAAATAGATTGTTCCATCAACCAATTTTAGATTACCGACCCGCTGAAGACCGCTATATTAACTTTACGAATTTTAGATTATTGACCAGCTAAAAACAGCTATGTATTATATCAGGAATTATAATTGGAATTCATGCATTTTCCTCTTCTTGTGATTCCTTCAAAAACATTCATAATATAATGCACTTCACCCCTTACAAGCACATGACCCTATGATGACGTCACTCGTGACTACCACGCCGATTCTGATTCCCGTTTATGATTCTAAAAGCCAATTGGAGATTGCCGGTTTTGTTAATCAACATGTTTTAAGGCTGATTCTGCATTGAATATTGCCGCTTTTTTATAAACTCAAACGTTCTAGTCCCCTCAAATGTTAACTCTACACTGGTATATCTATTGAAAGAATTGATTTGATGCAGTTATATCTATCAATGAAAACATTTTTTATTCAAAACGTTCAAACATAAAATAACAGACTTTCAAATTATCTGTTTTCCGGTGCAGTGCTCTACGTGAGTTTTCCGTAGCTCAGATGGTAGAGCAACCAGCAATCCAGAGGTCGTGGGTTCAAATCCTGCTCGAGGAGTATTTTTTTTTTCGGAATTGTAACACCACTGTCAATTGAGATCACATTAGTCAAGAACGATAATTTTTGCTCGTAATTTTGAATCATATTATCATCCTCCTAATTTTGTTCTGTAATATTTAAATCGCCTGCACTTAAAAATCACTTACGAGATTATCAAACCTCGTATCAATTCCTTAAAATTTTACTAAAATTACAGTAATTCCCAGCAGATGGCCTAACCCTTCGTCCTCGTTTCCCTTAGCAGAAAAACGGCGTAAGGCGATCCTGATATTTTTGCCGTAAAATTCGTGTAGGGCAATTTGCAAGCAAATTGTTCTTTCAGAATACGCCATCAACATTATACCACCGAGTCGACTATCTGATGTGGTGTGTTTGAGGAACAAATTGGAATTTAAGTGTAAATTAATTACCCGTCTTCAATCTTTAATTCTGTGCCGGTCAAGGCAATCTAGATTTGTTATTATAAGAGAGTGAACTATGTAAATGAGGTCATAGGCGGGTGGCAAGCTTTCTTACCTCATATAGTTAATGTTTGTATATCCCAGCAATATTTCGATGAGTTAAGTAGGTACTCTTTCTGTATTGGATAAGGTGAGTAGTATAAGGTTGAGGCATCTCGCCTAATATGATTCTCTAGCATCATCTTGAGTTGAAGACATCTCGTCTCAACAAGCATGAGGTATCTCGCTCCAGCAATAGAAGGCATCTCGCCTAATCTGATTCTCTAGCATCATCTTGAGTTGAAGATATCTCGTCTCAACAAGCATGAGACATCTTGCCCTAGCATTAGTAGGCATCTCGCCCAATATGATGCTCTGGCTCCATCTTTAGTTGGAGACATCTCATCTCAACAAGCATGAGGCATCTCGCCCCAGCAAAAATGGGCATTTCGCCTAATATGATTATCTAAGTATCTAACCTATTAAAGGATGATGACAATGATGTAGAACTGGATCTGTATCTTTCACTTTTCATTTCTTTATTCAATTGCAAATTTGTTCGGATTTGACGATGTTTTCACATTAATTGAAACACAGAACACTTACACTGCCACAGACATGATGGAGCAGAGATGGGTGCGTTTTGTTGGCCTGAAGCAACAGGGTTGCTTTAAAAATTTGTGTTCACACGGGAAACAAGGGGTACTACATTTGATCATTGGGAACAAGACGTGAAATATAATTACCCAATGAAGCACTTTCACTTCTATATAGTCGAATTTAATTTGAAAATGAGTTTATGGCATAGCGGCGGAAAGATGAAAATCAATCCAGTTCTAAATTACTGAATTAATTTTCATCTTTCCGTCTGGTATGTCATAAACTCATTTTCGAATTTACGTCAACTACAGACCTAAAACTACTTAATTATTTGTATTTACTTGTCTGAGTCATACACACTTGAAATTTCGAATGTGAAATTGGTCGCTAATCCTATACGTGATTGACACAAGCCGATACATCAATAGAATTTCATTGGGTGTGCATGCGAGCATGTTTCATCTTTTCCTTCAACCCTCATCATCATCTCATATTTTCACAGAGCTAAGAAAATATGAATCAACGGTTTTTGAAATAGGATCAATAGCGTAGCAGTCTAACGCAGATGACCGGAAACCATGAGTTCCCGGGTTCGAATCTCGGTTGATCCACATTTTTTTCAATTCAGTTCTCATTTCCATCTTTCTGTCTGCTGACTGCTATGCAATAAACTCATTTTCGGATATAATTATTATTATTGAAATCTACTGCTGAACTGCCCCTCTCTGCCCCTTTCTGCCTGTAAGTTATGCACGCCTCTGTCTTCCCCGATTCGGCAAGAGCGTTATGTAAATAGGGCCTCCGGTATCTTATCAAAATCGCGGTCTGTAGACTGATTGCGACTGTCAGACTCCGCCCCATTTATGTAACTCAAAGATAAAAATCGGAGCGATGCTAGGGGTTGATGGGCATGGACCCCTGGCACTTTACTCGCGCGGCATTGGCCCTAATACGACAAAGAACTTCTTTTGTGCAATTGGGAGGCAGGCATTCGAGGTATCGACTGGGAATGGACAGATTATTTCGAGAAAATTGAACAATTTCATTGAGTTGCACTACGTTATATGGTAAGGGTAGCTTAGGCCACTTGGAGTAATGATTGAAATATACAAGGTGTTTAAAAGTTCAATACGAATATTTCAAGGTCTATTCCTGGGATCAAAATAAGACATTTTTTTTCTATGAACATGTGTCCCAAAATCCACCCCCTGCTACCTGCTACCACTGCGCCAATCCCCGCACCAACAACAATGTATTATCGTTATTGATAGCCTAAATGCAAAAAATTAACAGTTAATTGGGTTTTAAAGAGCCGTGGCACATTCCGTGACCGCCAAGAATTAAAGGATTCGATATATGAGCGAATTTACGTGCCTACCATGCCCGTATGACAGCCCATTCATAATTCCAACTTCATTATTTGAAGATTATGGTAAATATTCCGCGTTTCGGGAGTTATTGATAAGAATTTGCATTTTTACGATAAGGAATGCCCATTAGGCTTTTACATTAATCTAACAATCCACCCCTCCCCTGCGACCCCATGCCTTCCAGTCCTTCCGTCTCCATCGATCATCTAAACGGGTCACCGCATTGACCTCCTATATTTTTTCCGTTAATACAGCCCCATAATGAATAATACGCATCATTTACGATTCTCCTTCCTTGGTACTTTGTTCTGGAATGTTTTGTTTTCACTAGCAGGCCCCAAAATCTGATTTTCGTACTTCCTGTTCAGGGGCCCGATTCTCAAATGTCGAATACCCTATGTCGCATGCGACAAAATATTTCTATCACTTTTCTCGACCAAGCATTACAAAGAGATATGTAAGTAGTTCTCCGTAGAACCTTTCCGCCGTTTTCTATCTCACGAGTAGGTGCTTTAGATCTTCTGATGACCTCCTCGAGATTTTTGATGAACTCCTGGAGATTTCTCACGAGGATGTCTTATCCCCAGCAGAAACGGATGTTTTTTCTTGATACCTGGTCGATTTTGCAACACCATAATTTTTCTGTGAGTATTGCCTGAGGCATTTTGGCAGGGGTTTTATGATGGTTCCTTACCCATTTCTTCGAGTCCTGCTCAATGTCCCCTGAAAGTGTTCCATAGGTTGGTACTGGTCTAATGAGAGTTGTTAATGACCCCCCTTCGTGCTAGTGTCTCTTCCCACACATTCCTCTGGATGCCACTGTGACCTTACTCAGAAAATTCTCACCCTGTTCTGTGCTCCTAGGTTATTAAGGACTTTATTGCCTCTTGACTATCGGAAAGAATGAGTATGGGTTGGTTTCGTGGACCTCTCCTTGAAATCTCTCTCGTTCAAAAGGAAATAGCCATTTCCTTTGCCTGGAATGGAGAGGCTTTGATGCCAAAACTTAGACAATACTATTTTTAGAGCCATTCTTATCAACATAAATATGTTGAAGTATTGTGAAATTTAAATTGTGTACAAGAGGTGAAGAGCTGGTCCAAGCATACGTCCCTGTGGCGAACCTGAAATAATTTCTTTCAAGTTGGATAGGAATCATTTTGTTCAATTCGGAAAGCTCTGAAAGGAGTGAAAGGGGTTGCCCAATTTGGTATTTATTATGTCTTACGGTTTCTTCAGAATTTCCGGCCACCGGAAAGTCAGAAAATATTCAAGACAGAATTAGTGGATGTGTGGGTCATTGCAGGTATTTCCATCGATGCGATCGATAGCCTTTACAGCGGCCAATAAACGTACACCTCAAGGTTGTAATTAAAGGAGAGAAAGAATAAAAGCAAAACCGCATTAATTCCAATTTAATCCAGATACGTCATCGAATGAAAATAGCGAGATATTCGAACAACACATAAAAAGGTGGAGAATAATAAATAAAAGGGTTGTCCGCGGCGTGAGCTCATTAACCCGGGGACCCGGTTATTTACGATATCCCCCCCCTTTCTCCCATTGCTCGTCTATCTCTAATTATTTTAAGCAGTGGTGTGGCAGCAGCTAATAAGGGGATGGGGAATTTGAGGTATTTTCTTTGAATACGAGTTGTTAGAGTGCTAGAAAATATCCTAAATATTTACATATAGGACTGATCTGCCCATATAAAAACTCGGGAACAAAATGTTCAGATAAGTTGGTTTCATATTTGGTAAAGTGAAACTGAATGCACTTCGTAAGGGCATTCTTCACTCTTAATTACTTTCTTTCTTACTTTCTACTTTTACTTTTTCACTTAAACTTAATTACCTGCTGCAATTTGCTCGGACAGCAATACTGGCACTGGGATCACACAGGATCACATCCAAGCTGGTGTCCGAGTGTAGAAATGCCTCGTAATTATAAAACCATAAAAATGAAGAAAAATCAGTCTCAAATGGGACCCTGGATACTCGAGTGTCAACGGAAATGAGGAGGCAGACAGGCTAGCCGAGTAGGGATCAGGAAAGCCACCAAATGATCCAGAACCCATCCTAGCTGTTGCTACAGTGGAAGAACTGTCACGTAAACAGTTCATAAAAACATGACAGGACTCGATTGTCAGGAGACAATCGAAGCTCCATATATCCAGGCCTCCGAAAAAACTGAAAAGGGAAATCCTCTCTCTTGGAAGAGGAGATCCCACGCTAGCGACAGGGCTCATAACGGGGCACAATCACCTGAATCCTGCAATGTTGCATCAGACGAAGGCAGCTTGTGGGGACAGCATACTGAACCTAGAGGATGTCAAAAGATTCAGCTGAGGAAGATTTTGAATTTCGCCAGCTGAACCCATACATGTGGGTTCGCAAAGGGTCTAAGCAAAGAGAACTTAGAGCATGGGCTTCAAAACCCGTCAACCAGTACCAGGAAGTAAGTACCTGCTGCGATTATACGCTGTGACTTGATTTGTGGGTACTGTTGACAAGTGTGATGCTGTGAATGGCATCTCATTTAGAAAACTGGTACACACAAGTCTCTCGAGGACCTCTAAGGGTAGCCGTAAGGGTGCAGCTGGTTGATGGAAATAACAATTGTATCGTGCGTACTATCGAATGGATTGTACTCAGCTAATTTTTTTTTCTTTATTCTCCACAAAGACAATTACAACTGTATAGGAGTCGTCATATAAAACCGTATCCTAAAACTTATCCTACTATCACAATGAAAACAAAAAGAACAGGCAGTCAGAAAAACTCGTTCATTGAATAATGACTTAGACGGACGAGAAATTCCTTCAAACTTTTTTTGAATTGTATAAGCGAAGTACAAGATTTCAAGTCGGGAGGTAATTTATTGAACATGAGAATGCCAACGTTATTCGGGGACTTATACAAAATGGAATTTTTTGCTATAGGGGAACATGAAAGTTATTTTTGATTCTTGTGTTCAAATCGTGAATTCCAGAGTTTCTCATGAAATAATGTTTCAAATATGTATAGACCCGTCAGGGTCAGAATATCTAGGTCATTAAAAAGCTTGCGGCAGCTGAAGGTACTAGAAACATTAGCTATTGTTCTGACGAGTCTCTTCTGAGCCAAACTGAGTTAGTAGGCCAACCCAGAAACTAATTCCATATCTCAATCGTCAGTCAACTTGACCATAGTAAACATTGAGCATCTGTTTTGTGTTCAGAACTGATCTCAGATTCTTTTGAACTGATTTCAGATTCTTTTGAACTGATTATTATCGAAAATGTTGAAGTCTACTCCAAAAAATATTAAAACAATTTATTTTTATCATCCTGTATCTCGAAAACCAAGCCGTTTGGGACATATGTTTACATGAACTTTTCGTCCTGAAAACTTTCAAAGCATCACCTCCCGAAGTTTGTCAACGTACTTAACTAACACCCTGTATGTATAATTGTGAAAGTTTTCGTTAATATTTATATGATTGTTATTTTTATCCAATTTCTTTATTTTATAATCTTAGTGGTTGTCAATAGATTTTTTTCTCATTTTTTTTCCACTAACATCCTCCTCAATAAATTTTCGCCTACGCCCCTGAACGCGGGTAATTATTTTACCTTATCGTGGTCGGGAGCATCGGGCAAATAGTCGTTGTCAGTGGGACTCGCTACCCGACCGACAATACTTGGCCGATATCTGGTCAGCTCCCAATAAATTCAGGCCAGTTCATTAAATGTGAGATTTTGCTACAGATACATTAGCTGTAAGAACAAACATAATTTCGAGTTCGCATTCAAGAGCCGCCCACGCTTCAACACCTCGCTACTGTTTCACTATAATTGATGTTTCCAGCCGAGATTCGTCGCTGATACAGCGGTTTTTCTTTTTTTCTTCCCGAAGAAAACGCTTCCATGTCATTGCCGCATTCAAAGACTAATGGGGTGGCATGCCATTGCTTTCGTTGATTGCAACACCTTTTGTATCCACTTAGAAATACGAATACAAAATAATGGTGACACTTTTCAAGACTAGATTTCACTTGAATGGATGTGTTTTCATTCAAACAAGTGAGTATTTTAGATATCAATTTGTTTTTACCAAATATTCACGATTTTCCTAAGGCGCCGCCACTGGTGTTAAGTATTCTTATATGAAGATGCAAATGGTACGAAAATGCCCAGCAAACACAGTTATAATACATCACAGATATTTAGCAGAGATGTACCAACGTGACTTACAATATCGCTTTCTATGTCGCATAGACCTCGCTGCGATATCGCAGGAATGTTATTTTTTGTCCCACTCAAGTTTCATGCATGCGACATCCCTGCGAGCTGTTGCATGTAGGCGATTAACATAAGCGGTCGTGATCAGATATCAGTACTTTATTCATTTAATTTTGTTTCACATACCCATAAACTGATTTTTTTTTAGTAGTGGTTCCCACGAAAAGGAAAACCCTGTAAGTAGGTAGGAATTGGTGTACTCCTTGAATTTTTCAAGGCTGTATGCCTCAGGAAACACCCCCCGAGATAGCTAGTTCCAAAGCTTTGCCGTCTGATGCATGTGCAATGATGTTCATTGTTGATATCGCAAAAAACATATAACGATAACATCATATCACAGCTGCGACATCTTAGGCAAGTCTGCTTCTGTACATCGCAGCGATGACATGTCACATATGTTTGCTTCTTTATATCTCAGTGATGCAACGTTCGTGATATCGCACTGTCACCTCACTGCAACATCTCAGAGATGTCATGTTACAGATGTGTTTGCTGGGTGCCTGTCAGAAGTTTGGATGAATGTACGTAGATGAAAATTGTTTTCGAGGTTCAAAGTGGTTGTATTGAATAGGTAGTACTCACCCCAGAGGACGTCAAAACTCTCGGCTCCTCTTTTCCAGTGTATAAAAAAAAATCGAGATCTAGAAAACTATGAGAAATAGTTGATATCACACGGTGACCTATTTGTGATACGAAATATGGACTTCTATAACACCTGTTAGTAACATTCTATGTGACGTCGCATTTCATGTCTGTGTCGTTCATTCTTCAGGCAAAGAATATGGCACAATAAGTGAGTGCACTTTCGATGTGATTTTTGGACGTTCAATGCATAACTATGCGCCTAATTTTCTGTTCAATGCACTCAATGCTACAATTTGCAATTGAAGTAAAAAAGAGGCCTAATGGCAATTTAATAGCAGAATTAACCGGCAACGTTAGTTATCATACAGTAATTTTCTCAAATACTTTCATTTCTTCGAAATTTATTCGTCGAACATTGGGTATAATTTAGACGAGTTCCACATGAAAGGGGTTCGAATTTCTAGAGATATCGACAACTTATGCCTTATGAATATTTATTTACGTAAATTGATATAAGCAGGTATATTTTTCTACTAGAAAAATTATTCATAAAGGAACGATAAGAATGTTTGCCGTGAGGAAAATCAACAGAATTTACCACGAAATGCTGAAAGGTCTGTAAAAGGAATGAGAGAGTAGGTAATTGCTTGGAAAAATATTGACGAACTCATTTTGTACGTGGATGAATTGGTTTTCACAATACAGGGGTTGTAATTTTGTTGTTAGACTACACTGGTCTTGTCTTGTTGGTGAATTAGCTTCAGTGTAATTTAACAGCAGGCAGTAGATCAAACTCAACTTTAGTCTCTTCTAAACACTATAGTATTTTAGAAACAAATAAATGATTGTTTGATTGAACTAAAGTATAAATATCTCACCAAATATTCTGGAATAAAATTTTGAGGGAGGAGATACAGACGTTCCCTTCCATCAGCAATTTGAGTGTGGTCTTTAGAAGTTTCGCGGTTCCCACGGCAACCAAACGTGCGCCGGCCCCTCTTCCGTCGCGACGTCTCTATAATGGCGTCGACGGCCCATCTTCAAGAAAAATTCGATGGGGCTCATGAGTCGAGATTGTACGCGGAAATGTCGATACAAAGTTCATTCTTAGTGTTGATAGTTTCTGTGGTGATCAATTTCATTCATTTCTGGAACAATAACTTCTTTATTTTTAATATAATTATGCAAATCGAATGAAAATTTGGATAAATCATCATAAAACATCTCATTTTGAGTACCTTCAAATAGAATTTTTACCTAATGAAAAAAAAAAATTCCAATAATATCCACAGTCGATGCACTAGCAATAAGATATTATCAATTGACAAATGTTGTTTTGGAAAATGCAATTGAAAAATTTATGTAAAATACATATGACGAAATGGAAACCATTTCAAAAGGGAGATTTGCGTAGGATCTGTCCAATCTTCTTACAAAGTATATCGCATATTATTTTCAGGTAATTTCTGCCTCATCATTTCATACTTCAAGATGGCGGCTCCAACATGGCGGACGAGTTTTGTGATTCAATTCGATCCAAAACTGGTGTTTGGAGGTTCTCGCTGGAATCGAATTTTATGAATTTGTCAAAATTTATAACATGAAAATAGCGGCTCCTAGATGAATTACTGTTTTTGTGATTATGATCCGACTCGATTCCAAATTTGTATGAATTCATAAATTCGAGATGGCGGCTCCAAGACCTCGAACGAATTTTTATAATTATGGTCCGATTCGATTCAAAATTAGTATTTGATAGTTCTTGAGATCGGAGTTTATGAATTTGTGGTAAAAAAAATTAAAGTCGAAATGGCGGCTTCAAGATGGCGGACGAATTTGGTGATTATGGCTCGATTCGATTCAAAATTTGTACTTGGAGATTTTTGGGATGACAGATTATGAATTTACTGTCAAAAATTCATGAATTCGAAATGGCGGCTCCAAGATGTCGGATTAGTTTCGTGATTATGGTCCGATTCGATTTCAAATTGTTATGTGGGGTTTGGAAATTATGAAAATTTTTGGCAAAATTTTTAATTTCAATATGGCGGACGATTGTTGTGATTATGGCTCAATTCTATTCAAAGTTATGTTGTATTCAAACTTGTAGTTTTTTGTGACGTTTTCTTTTATTATTGCACTATATATACTATATAAGTATGCTTTTGAATTGAATAAATAAATATTATTATTATTATTATTATTATTGGTACGTGGGGGAGTATGGGAGTTTATGAATTGAATTGTGGATTTTGCTCCAAAGTATATATCGGCCAGACAGGTAGACCATTTAAAAGCCGCATACGTGAACACCGTATGAATTATGTAAACAATAAAACACACTCATCATATGCCAATCATATTTTGGAGGAAGGCCATGACTTCGATGAAAACTTGGAAATTCTTCATGTGGAAAATAAGTGCATTAGGCTTAATTATTTAGAATTCTTGGAAATTAATAAATTGAAAAATTCATCTTGTTTATTAAATGATCAACTGGACCTGAACGGTTCCCCTTTGTTAAATTTGTTCAATTGAGCGGTGGTTATGTTTTGAGATTTCCAGGTAGGTTCATTGTTATGTCAATTTTATAAGTTGTATGAGTCTAGGTATTAGCGATAATTATAGGTAGTCCCTAATTATGTTAATGGGTCAGAAAGGTATTTAAGTAATTCCAATGAAGAATAGTTTAATTTAGTACATTCGCTTGAGAAAGATACTGTGTATCGAAACATGTCGCAAAGACAATAAATATTGTGGAAATTTTAATCGTTTTTTACCTTAGTGTCATAACTATGGATTTCCATCAAGTATTGGTGGCCCTCGGCTAGACGGTGATTTGAGCCCCCTCCTCCCCCCCGCCGGAAATATAACGAGGACACTATGTCCTCTCACGACAAAATAGTTAGCCTATGTTTAATAGATAGATAGATTAGATATCTAAGCTGTGGCTGAGCTGTCTGCTTGAGTCCTGACAGGGCGCAGACGCGCCGCTGTCGCGTCACTACCGCTCGCTGAGCCGAGCCGAACGGTGCGGCGATCGTTTTAAAAAAATTGCCTTTGCAAGATTATGTCGCAAACTTGTGGCCCCCTTGAGCCGGAGGACCTCGGCAATCGCTGACCAGTCGCCCTGGCCAGACTGGGCCTGCGTCAATCCAAAATCTATGAAGTATGATATTTTCTACGGCATTGTAGTTACTGGCTATCTCTATTGCAACAACACACCAATAACTTTTTACAAACATTGTTTTTAACATGTTTCAAATCATGCTCGCCTTGTTGCGACGCACTCGATGCCTTCGTGAATTCAAACGGGATTAAATCCATTATTCCGAGAACAATTACGACAATCCTACTGATCGGTGTGAGCGAGATTGGATAAGGATTGCAACCTGGCCGGTCGTGTTCGGGAGTAGAAAGTGCAGGCAGACCCCAACACACCGCTCTTAAACGTAATAATATCAGTCAGGTCTTTTGTATTGTATATCTCGTCGGGGATATGGGGAGTTGGCACGCAACTCAGCCGTACTCCGTATTATTTGGTAGAGTGGAATAGGCAGTTTGGACCGTAGGTATCGCTTGCTTTGTTTGCACCGAGAGATATTTCATTTCCTAATGCCGTTTTGTACATTTTTTTTATTTTTAGGTTATGATGCTTTCTTTGTGCCAACGAGAAGAACAGAAGAATTTCAGAGAGCGTTACTAACAATTCGGTTTGAAGATATAGTGTTATATATTAATGTGTTGTGTTATTCATGATGAGTTATAAAATCTTATTTGACACTACTTTGGGCGACAGTTGTTATAATTTGATGAGAATAATTTATTAATATATTATTTTTTTGTTGTTTCCTTTTTTGTAGTTGTAGAAATTTTGTTGTATAGGAATAAAATAAATGGAAACTGTTACAGAGTGACCCATTTGAAAGCGGGCCACCTCTCTGAAACTGTTAATTATTATCCGATTCAAAAGTTTTTTTTCAATTGATAGAGCATCAATAGTTCTGGTTGAGAGCCATAAATTCGAAATAAAAACAAAAATTTCAAAGCCTACTGCGAATTTTTTTCAAGTTCAAAAATCCAAAAAACATACCTACTAGCGATTTTTTAAAATAGAATTTGACGACACCATTGGATTCACGACATTTTCAAATGGTTTATGTGAAAATTACGTAGGAATGCATCCATTAATAAAAAAGTTATATGGGAATATTTGAAAATTATTTCAATAAATCAACCCAAAACTTCCAGTTTCAGAACTTTTATCAAAATTCTGACTACACCACTGGATTCAGAATATTTCGAAATATATTTGGCCAGAATTTTATCGAAATCTATTCATAAATAAGAACATAATAAAATTTGAAAAGAATATTGTTTTGTGGAATATCAGAAAAATTTTATTTTATTATTTTATAATTTGTTTATGAAGTAGGCCTTGAAATTTTTATTTTCATTTCGAATTTGTGGCACTCAACTAGAACTTTTGATTCTCTGTTTATTGAAAAAAAATTGAATCGGTTAATAACAGTTTTAGACTGGTGGCCCGCTTTCGAATGGGTCACTGTATATATATTATTTTTTTCAAACAGTTTGCCCAGATCGATACTTACTCCTTACTTTACAGATTTACCTGAAAAAAAAATTGAATCGGTTAATAACAGTTTTAGACTGGTGGCCCGCTTTCGAATGGGTCACTCTGTATATATATTATTTTTTTCAAACAGTTTGCGCAGATCGATACTTACTCCTTACTTCACAGATTTACCTTTTTGATCTATTTTTCAGTATCTCCAACTCAGTCGGCGCTCAGGAACATGCAGTAGGTACTCTCTTTCTCAGGATAGGATTCTTGGAAAAGGTTTTCCAATGTATAAATATTATAAATTTTGTGAAACATTTTTCAAGACTAAATAAATAGCAGATGTTGGTTTTTTATTAAATCAGTAACTCAGAAAATGGTATGGTGTTCAATTCAACAAATCTTACCTTTCAACCTGCTCTAACGCTATCTAAATACTTATTTCTATCAAAAATAATTGTAATACTTCAATCTCCAGAAGTTAGACAACCAATAAACCTTGTACAAGCTTTGAGTATATATGATTGGCTGAATTAATAGCACCAGAGAAATATGATTTCTGCAATTTTGTCTACATTTACAAATTACAAGGTTAAAAGGTTACCTAACCTAGCTTTTTCTACTATGAATTGAAATATTTTCCAAACAAGAAGATGCTCAATAATAGTCCTTCAAATGCAGTGAATTCAGTTTAAGAGAGATAAAAAGTGTCTGAAGGTTTTCAAGAAAGTTCACTGATTATGCGCGATCGAAGAGTTTTGTGAAGTGAAATTGAGTGAAATGAAGAGTTTGTTCTTTTGATTTGAATACGTTTCGTCGTCAAATTGATGATAAATACCTTGAATTTCTCCTTTTTGGCTACTGGTATGCAGGTCGATGTCAGTGGATAATTTAGTCAATGTCAAAATTCCAGGTGAGTTGGTTATTTCAGTCTCAAGATTCGTCTTTTTGTCGTACTTTGATGATCCTTTACTAATGTTTCTTTTAGTTTTTCTTGTTTTTCGAATAATTGTAAAATTTTGCTTCCTTTCTTTCTAGCGTAAAACTCTTATTCAACAAAACCCCTTTCTCCATGGTAACCTGTTTCAGCTATTTCTTGGTTCTTAAATCACTCGCGATATTTTTCGTCACTGTGTCAGTTCACTTCCACTTTTGCTTTTATGAGTTGTTTTTAAAAAATTTATAATTACTTGTATACCTAGCTTAGAAACTATTTAAATACTGCTATTTACAACTTTTTTCTATAATTTTGCATCTAATGACATTTTCTGACCTTTCCATCTTGCAATTTTAAACGCTCTATTCATTCTCTCAGTACTTCATGTTCTTATCATGGATTGCCCTGTCAATCTTACTCTTGTATACAGAATGTTATTTTATTATGAGATTTCACTAAATTTTAATTTCTTTTTTAATTTTTTTATTAATTTAAATTCAACTTCTACCATGTTTATTAGGTTTTTGTCATGATAGAATTTTTAATTTAATACTGATTTACAGCAAGAGTTGGCTGGCTACTGATGGTTTTATGAAGAATGAAGAACTGAAACTGGATTCGAGAACTGATATTTATGACTATTTGGATGGATCTTTTTGCAGTCTTCGGTTGAGATGGTAAAGATAGAACACTGCCAAGTTCAGGTAAGGTATCTGGTTTTTCTAGTTTAATAATAATAATGATATTTCTATAAATTTCCATTACAGCAATCTTTCCCAACTAATTATGATATTTTTCAAAATTATTTATACATAGTGCTTTTCATAACAATATACAGTGCGGCTTTTTATAGCCCCCCCCCCCTGTTAACTTTTGAACGGTTTGACGTAGAGCGATAAAAAAAACCGTTTCGAGGGTTTCACCGATACTACCTTTTGAAATATAACGCATTGTGATTGCTCGATAGATGGCGCGGGGGGGCACAAAAACCTAATTTTTTTAAATGGCATGGGGGGTCAAGTGACACATCGTACTTGCTACACGAGAGGTACTTTGTTGCGGATTTACCACCATTTCGGCAATTATCGAAACTTTTGTCTCTTCCGGAATTGATTTTCGACCAGCTCCACCTTTCCTACGAACACTGCCAGTTCTGTTGAATTTTTCAACTAGTTCCCTCAAATATTTCCGAGTTATAGGATGTTCAGGAAATTTTTCATTAAAAATTCTCTCCGCTTCGTGGTAGTTCCGATGGGCCACACCAAAATTATAAATTGCTTCAATTTTTTCTTCGAAAGGACGTATAAGAACCATGATGATATCAAATATTCAAAGTAAATAATAATTATAAGTAGACAAAACTCCTCAGTGAATATGAATACAATAATTCATCAATCCATTGTACTTTTATAGGTAACTAATTAATTATTGTCATTTAAACAAATCCAATAAATAGTCCTTTCGTAGAACCTGTTATTACTTTTGTCATTAAAAATAAATGAAATGGGTATAATTTCGATATCCTAATACCTAATTAAGCTTTGAAAGGAATTCAAAATGAATAATTATTAATTGTGAATTGTCTTTATTGACCGTATTTCGTGGCATTGATTGCAATTGTGAATCACTAGAACAATTAAGGTATTTTTCTTCAAACATTATTATTTTAATACCACCCAAAATATTTTCTGTCCCATTATTTCACATCAAACCCTTCAAAAGTTATTGAGGTAAGGTAAGGAAACGAATTCAGATCCGCTCTCACACTTGACACTTCAAATGCTTATTGTGAAAAAACGTGTCAACGAAATTAAAAAAAAAATAGATGGTTGAAAAGAGAATCAAATTCTCTTTTCAACGATGTGTCACTCGACCCCCCATGCTGTTTAAAAAAATTAGGTTTTTGTGCCCCCCCGCGCCATCTATCGAGCAATCACAATGCGTTATATTTCAAAAAGTAGTATCGGTGAAACCCTCGAAACGGTTTTTTTTTTATCTCTCTACGGCAAACCGTTCAAAAGTTAACAGGGGGGGGACTATAAAAAGCCGCACTGTATAGTGGTACTAGTTGTTAAATAGACATTTTAGACTAGAAACGAGTTCTACAATTAATTTTTTGTAAATGTAAAAGTCCATTCGCTACCTGCTCCGCCCGCCTCCAGTCGAATCAAGCAGAATTAGCGAGAGTTGTTGCGACGGCGACGTCGGTCGTGTGGGACGGCGGGCAAGGCAGGCAGGAAGAACGGCACGTGGCTCCAGGAGCACAATCAGAATTCGAGGAATGAGCGCGCCATCGCGTGCCTCGCCGCAAAAGGGATATATGCGGGTGTCACGCGATGCCGAAATCTACTTACTTTATACCTGCCGACCGACCGATGTTCCCCCTACGCCCGCGCCGATCGCCGAAGACAATGAAGAACGGCAATTCGCCATCGCCGCCTCCGAAACTACGACGTCGAAAAAAAAAGCACGGTGAAAATATTTGCTTTATGCTAGGGATGTTCGGTGTGAGTTGATTCGGTTAAATAGCTCAAGGACTGTATTGAATTAACGTTTTAATAAGGGTGCATCCTTTCAGGCAGAAATATCGAAACTGAACTGGAAATATGAACCACCCAGGAGTCGAACCCAAAAGTTCGAGATTCGAGGGGACAGTATTATAATTTTTTTTATTGGTTCTTGTTCCCACGGAAAGGAAAATCCTATATTGCTCAAAGAACATCGTGCGAGTCGAGGGAAAGTAGGTAGGAACTAGTGTTCTTCTTGAATTTCTCTCAGGGAACACCTCCAGAGGCAGCGAGTTCCAAAGCTTTGCAGTTCTGTGGAAAAACAAGCCCTGGGATGCAGATGTGCGGCATGTCTCCAAAGTGAGCTCGACGGGCCAATCTCGATGAGGCCGCTAACGGTGGAACGATTCATGATGTTTCGGAAGAGCATCGTCCATGAAAATATCTACGAAACAAAGACAGATCGCCAACCTTTCGGCAATGTTCCAGATAAGTAAGCGAGTTTGTAAGCCAAGTATCACCGATGAGACGAATAAGTCTCTTTTGGACCTAATCTAAAAGTTTCAATGTGTGTTTGGTGCTGCACTCCATTAATGGAACAGTATTCCAAAACAGGTCGAATCTGTGCCTTATAAATCATAATCAGTTGACGAGAAGTAAAATACTTCTTGGCGCGAAACAGAAAACGCTGGCTACTGTGAGATCGGCATTTCTAGAGAAAAACATGCTTGGGTTTTATTCGCATTGAATTCCACCAAATTGTTGGATCCCCATTCTAGAATTTTGGCCAAGTCCGTATTTATTTCATTCACGATTCTTCCCCGTTCATTTCTCCATTCCCAGGCTCTTATCGGAGCTTTGGAAGAGAACGCGGTATGAAGGGTACTATCATCTGCAAAGCTGTTCACTGGACATGAGGTGGCTCCCAACAAATCATGAAGTAAAGAAGGAGCAGTGTTGGTGCTAGAATTGATCCCTGCTGAACACCAGCATTTATTTGTAGAGTATCAGATGATACTCCATCGACCATCACGTGGAGAGATCGGTCTGAGAGGATGTTAGATAGTACTACATCTGACAGATATATGTGCAAAAAATGGCATCTGCTGAGAGTACACTAAGCCTTCACACTATGCACACTAAGTTCTGTGATGAAGAGAAGAAAACAGTATGATTGGCTTACTTTTGCGAACACATATGGAAGGGGTTTGAAATGAGATACTTTTTCTTAATTGAGTTTAACCAACTGTTTTCAATATCCTAATGCTATCTCACACTTATCTTGAAAACATATCCCATTTTCCTGAAATTCATCCATGCAACATTCAGTGTCAGGAACTGAACGAAACAAAATATCTACAGTATATCCAACGGAGGCGATCCATAACATACAGTGGAGGTGAGATGATACTGGGTAGGTAAAAAACTTACAGTCGAACTCCACCAAATAAAATCTTTATTGTATTATGTGGGTGTGTAGAGGACACACATCAGCACATTAAGGGATGTAGTCAGAAGACTTACATCAGCAGTAGGACATGTTTCGAAGGATTCATCCTTCATCTTCAGCAAAAAGGTTAACAAGAGATCTACAGAAAATAGAAATAGGTATTACATTAAATATGAGCAATCAGTAATAAAATTTGAACATACCATATGTGGTGGAAAAACTATTGAGACATTGCTTAAAAAAAAAAAACTTAACGACTAGTCGTCAACATGACGTATCCCGCATGAGAGCGGTTCCCTAAATGTTAGGGGTTGTGGTTTGACCTCGCCAAAAATAACATACTTAAATTTAAATAATTTTTGACAATTTTTGACATCTGTCATCTGTCAACCTCAAACTTCAAAATTCATAACCCTTTCCTTTCGAGTCAAGTAGTAACACGTGCATGGTCACAATTTTCTGAAAAATTATTTAAATTTAAGTATGTTATTTTTGGCGAGGTCAAACCACAACCCCTAACATTTAGGGAACCGCTCTCATGCGGGATACGTCATGTTGACGACTAGTCGTTAAGTTTTTTTTTTAAGCAATGTCTCAATAGTTTTTCCACCACATATGGTATGTTCAAATTTTATTACTGATTGCTCATATTTAATGTAATACCTATTTCTATTTTCTGTAGATCTCTTGTTAACCTTTTTGCTGAAGATGAAGGATGAATCCTTCGAAACATGTCCTACTGCTGATGTAAGTCTTCTGACTACATCCCTTAATGTGCTGATGTGTGTCCTCTACACACCCACATAATACAATAAAGATTTTATTTGGTGGAGTTCGACTGTAAGTTTTTTACCTACCCAGTAATATCTACAGTATTTGAAAGAGAAGAAAGTTACTTTATCAATCAGTTTTTTAACTGAATCTTCTTGAAATTAATTGCCACAAAACCATCGCAAAATAAATTTTCAACTTCACTTAATCACCTTTACAACCTTTCAAGCTATACGTTGGTTAATCGACATTGGAAATAAACCTATCGATTCCATACATTTTTATTTAGATAAATTGGGACAAGCAAAGATTTATTGCAGTATACAAATTTAAAATGAATGAATTATTCATGCTGGCGCTAACAAAGAAACGTGTTGAAACCAGACATTTAATGGATTAATTATGTACATTGATAAGATTACAATAAGAAAGATATCTGAAAGCAGTTTGTTTTCTAAACTTGCTGGAATGGGGATAATACCGATGAAAAGCCCAAAATGTTTGATGGTTATGGTCCATTGTGAAAAAGCATTTTGTGAATCCATCAATCTGTGAGAATCATTTCATTACAAAAGTTGAGCTTTACAGACCAAAAGTTCCCCCCCCCCCGTAACTTGTGTATTTTACATATTACAAAAAAATGTCAAATACATAAGTTGTAGGGCTCCATTCGATCTCTTCAATGTTTGAGGTTTAATCATACAGAGTATCTCAAAAAAGCGCAGCGACTGGGAATATTTTTTTTTAAGAAAAAAATCACAGAATTCTCACTGTTACGTCAATCTTTATTTTAGAAACCATCTGCTTAATTCACAAAAATTGTGACAAATATAATATTACAGTGTCATCAATACATAACACTCGCTCATCACAAAAATTGGGATTACCATTACCTTTGCCAAAAAATAACCTTACTAAGGAATCGATAATCTATAACGGGCTAAAAATTTATAATTATTCACCACTACGTGTAAGAGAAATTGAAGCATTCGGAATATTTAAAAAAAAGGTTAAAGAATTGCTATATATACTCATCCCTTCTACAATATGGAAGAATTTTTTAGTTGTGAAAACTTGTGAAAATTATGTATGTCCCTTCTCTTTAGATATGACTGATATGCATGAACTTTTTATTCATTTTATGTATACAAATTTTAATATATCTATACCAGTTCCAGTATTTTATTGTATTTTGTATCAACATTTCTATTTTTTGTTCCCCCTGTACACCATTTGGAAATTTGAAATTTTGACAACTTTTATGCAAGTATTCTGCAATGCGCTAATTTTTACGAGGAATAAAATTTTCTGACAGATCGATAATAAAAAAGTTTTCTCTCTTCGGCTCTTCGACTATTAGGAATAAAGGCCGGTTAGGTTAGTAGTGTGCAGGTTGAGTGATGAAGGTAGGAGGTTGGGTTAGAGCCTCGAGCTGAACATCTACCTTTACCTATGTAAAGTAAATCCGGGAAAAAAGTACTCACTTTTTTCGCGGGGAAAAAAGTACCCACTTTTTTCCCGGGGAAAAAAGTAATTTGAAAAGTCATGTTTTAGTACCTGTCAACAGAGATAAAATGTTACAGAAAAAATAAATATTCCTCAATGGGATATATTTTGGTAAGATACTTCCATGCACGACCCATGCGTCGGAGATTCCCATCGAAGGCATCAATCATTGGTCTGAAGAGCCTGTTGACGTTCAGAGAACGCTCTCACGAAGTATATCGTGCTCTGGTGCTCTGGTGCGGCATTCAACCGATGACGTAGGTGTGAACACGAAACGAATCTGAGGATCAGCTGATGATCAAGTGACGAATATGCGAAGAACTCATAAATATCCAAAGTCCACGCAATAGCGTGAGACCGACAATTGAGAATCGCGGTGCAACGGAACACGCAAACCGCCACTGTGTTCGTTTGGTGTGCGCCCAGTGAAAGTTGATGGGTTGCGAACTGCAACTGCGTTTGGATGCAGTTTGGGAAGCTGATGGAAATCTCTGGGAATTTAGGTATGGCGGACTTCAAGATATAATTTTTTTCTACAACTGTCAAAAAAGGCCACTTTTTTTGTGTGAATTTATGCAATTAACACCACCTGAGATAAGAGACCAGGCGCGAGATGTGGAATTTAACCTTTTACCGGAAAAATCAAGAACTGTATATGAACTCACATACAGCAGATTCATGGAATATAGACAGAAGAAAAATATAGGATCTTTCTCTGAAAATGTGCTGATTGTCTATTTTTCCGATCTTTCAAAGAAAATGAAGCCTTCAACGTTATGGTCTACCTATTCGATGTTGAAAGCTACCCTGAACATAAAAAATAACATTGATTTGGCAAAATACCTGAAGTTACGGGCTTTTTTGAAACGCCAGTGAGACGGTTTCCATGCAAAAAAATCCCGAGTTTTTCAAAGAGAAGAAATCGAGAAATTTTTATCAGATGCCCCAGATGAACTGTATTTGTGTACGAAGGTAGGAATATATTGAAAATGATCTATTATGGATTAAAGAACTAATTTTCAATTTATATTTTAGGATGTACTTATTGTTGCAGTCGCTGGGGCTTGTAGATGTGATGAGCTTTTGCAAATGAAAACAGATAATATAAATGATATGAGCGACAAATTGCTAATTATGCTACCAAATACTAAGACCAAAAGATCAAGATCTTTTGTAGTAACGGAATATTTATTTAAGCGTTTACAGAAAATATGCAGCCTCCAGACCCTCGAATTTAAATAATCGGCGTGTCTTCTATAAGTATGCGAGCGGTAAAGCACATCATCAATTCATTGGCATTCACAAATTCGGTAAAATGTCAGAAGAAATTGCTACTTTTCTGGGACTATCCCATGCGAAAGAGTATACCGGGCACTGCTTTCGCAGAACTTCGGCCACGTTGCTGGTGCATTCTGGTAGGGACATAACAATGTTGAAGCAACATGGAGGATAGAAGTCTTCCGCTGTCGCGGATGGCTATATTGAGGACTCGCTAGCCAATAAGTCGAACATCGGCAATAAAATATTTTCTGGCGTTTCCGGAGTATCAAGTGTTGATACTAAAGTTCTTAATTTTACTGGAAAGGAGGGAAGTGGACAGAGTTCAATTGTATTAAATAATTGTTCACAATTCACCATAAATATATCTAATAAATAAAAATTTCGTGTTGTAGTTTGTAGTTTTAATGCAATAAAACCAGTTTATTATCATCAGCATCATTTTGAGTTTTATTAATGTCATTGTCAATTTTAATAACCAGTTTCATTTAAATTATTACTTGGAAGCAACGAACTTTTTCTGTCTAGACAGTAAAAGTGGACTTTTTCTGCCTAGGCATATAAAGTACAACTTCTAAGCCTGCCAAGTGTCATTCAAAGGCCGCTTTTAAAGTCATTTGGAGAAAAACATATTTTTCACGCTTTTCTGTAAATAATGAAATAGTATTTTGATATTAAAACAATTATTTATTTTTGGTATACAAACTACACAAATTTTTTTTTTCAGATATGGATAAACTAAACACGAAGATTTGTGGAAATTGTGGAAAATCATTGGAATCTAGTATGGCAAATAAATAAAATTATCATACTTATTAGTGTGGGCAGGTTTGTATCGATGAGATGAGAATAATCATATTATGACATATTTATGCATACTTCTTTTTCCACGTACTTTGTTCAATACCAGGAATGATATATAACGCCTCCAATAATGCATAATATACCACGTCGTAAAGAAGGGTCCAGTTCAAACAAAACGAATGACCAAAAGGTATACGATAAATTAAAAAGCTAGTTTAATGAAGAGATCTTCAAGAGACGCTGAGAACGGGATTGTATTCCAATTTAGTGCATAACAAACTAATTGTTATTTACGATCCCACTATACTAATATTTCATTTATATGCCGAGTGTACCGTACCTAAGTCTCAATTAAAATATATGGGATGTTGATATTCAGATGAACTGGAAACGAAAAGGTATAAATTTTTTTTTTAGTGGGAAATTTGTGATCTGAAAAGTAATATTGAGAAAATTCAGAGAAATGTTTTTATTCAACATTAAAAATATTGCCGTATGAAAAAAAATCACTTTTACTGAAGAAAATATTTCTCTGGAAACAGGGAGTACGATATAGTTAATAAATCATTCGAAACTGATTTTTTTTCCTTCAAGATAAGTTTTATCTTGAAGAAACTGGGTTTCAAAAATGAAAATAAAGGATTGACTGAAAACTACTGACCTAATTTTTTTTTACTAAATTGTAATGAAAATGGACTAAAGGAAGACAGATGATACTGAATCCTTCTCCGGAAGATGGTCACTTGGTAACTGAAACTTTCTGTGTGTGATTTTTCTGATTTATAATATATATATATATATATATATATATATATATATATATATAGTGAAGAGAGAGTTTTCGACTCATTTCCGAAAGTTCCATCATCTGCCGACAAGTGTTTCGTTGTACACAACTCGTCAGGGCAGCTTTATGGAAGCTCCCGAAATCAAAAGGAATGCACTCTGAATTAACACCTTACGGCAAATACAGTTATAATGAGTAGATAATCATACAACTTTGGATTCTATGGCCCGTTTAATGGCCCGATAATGAAATTTAGACTACTGACTGTAAAAGTCATGAGTTAATTTTTCATTTCGTACTACGTTGGCATGATTTTTTGGGAGCTACCTCATGTCCGGTGAATAGCTTTGCGGATAATAGTATCCTTCATACCGCTTTCTCTTCCAAAGCTTCGATATCACCCAGAGAATGCAGAAATAAACGGGAAAGAATCGTGAATGAAACGAATACGGACTTCGCAAAAATTCTAGAATGGGGATCCTACAACTTGGTGGAAATGCAAATAAAACCCAGAATGGCCGATCTCACAGTGGCCAGCGTAACTATGTCCATACCAGGAGTATCATCCATACCAATGAAGTCTTCGATATTACCATCCACAATACCCTTTCATGCAAGAACTATGTGACGTCCATTGCAAAGAGTGCCTCTCAAAAACTTTTTTTTTTTCATGCCAAAAAAGTATTTCACTTCCCGTCAACTGATTTATTATGATTAATAAGGCACAAATTCGGCCTGGTCTGGAATACTGTTCCCTTATATGGAGTGCAGCACCCAAACACATATTGAAACTTTTAGAATCTGTCCAGAAGAGAGCCATTCGTCTCCTCGTCGGTGATACTCCGTTAGAGGTCCCATCGATATTGACCCGTTAAACTCAGTCCTCACATATATATGCCGTCACTTTGGAGACATGCCGAACATCTGTTTCTCAGGGCTCGTTTTTCCACCGAACGGCAAAGCTTTGGAACTCGCTCCCTCGAGAGGTGTTCCCTGAGGCATACAGCCTTCAGAAATTCTAGAACACCAATTTCTACCTACTTTCCCTCGGTTCTAACGATGTTCTCTGAACAATACAGGAATTTCCGTTTCGTGGAACCAGAAAAAATAAATATTTGATATTGTAGACTACTATTTGGCATCAGCAGTGACCCAGCCAACTTCCATACATACATTAACTAACTTGATATTTTGATTAATTGGAAACATAGATATTTCATATACATGTTATAAGAATGTTTGTACATATTTCTTTCGAATGTTTAGATCATAGTTTTAGAATTTTTCGGAAACTAACTAGAATGCGAACAATTTCGACAAAATCGAAATATATTTGTCTCCTAAATGTGGGTGCCTATATCTAGCCGAAAATCATTAGTTCCCTGACTAATACCCCGAAGGGCATTGAACTACATATATTTGTGCAAAGTTCCTCAAGCTCAAGAAGAGTCTTATTGCAAGTACCACCTGTAATCAAACAACAGAAACCATGCCCCAGAAGCTCTGGTATAGGATATTAGTTAGAAATAGTTCAAATATCTGTTAGAGTAGTTCAGTGTTCTCTGGGGTATGAGCCAAGGTAGCAGTCTATTATCTGATGAATCCATGTATTCAGGATTCCATTATTGATTGATTTGTTAAATACACATTTTAATGGAGAACATGAATACCTCCCAACGATGGAAAATAGCGACTAGAGTTTGTCTTTCAGCCGCAGATGATTCCACGACTGATTTCATGAACATCCTGTTCATATTTTCAAACAAAAATCAAATCACATTGACAGTTTTAGATCATAGATGTAAAGATAATTCCTCAATGGCCAATGTGATACAATTAGTTTTCGTTCACAGCAATAACAATAACGGAACTGAAGAAATAATACCCTAATGGAAAACTCAGGAGGTTAATCAAGGTAACGGGATTCACTTACAGCTAGACAGCAACGTAACATTGATCGAGCAACCCCAATTCCTGGGCCGAACGCCCCGAAAACAATTTGTAACCGACCTTAATGATCTCAAGATTATACGTTTGCCCACTGGGTTTGCCCATGCAAAAATAAGACGGTAATAGCGGTTTGGTCCCTTGCACGTTTCCATCTATCTGTTTTCTGGTGCACCCTCCTCCCCCACCTCACCTTAGCGGTATTGATCCGCCGATTTCAGCAGTCGACTGACTTTTACGGGTTTTATTGCAGTTCTCAAATAAATTCAGGGGTAATTTCAGGTGGAGGCGGCTAGGATCGATTATTCGCAAGGTCTGTTCTCATTTTTATACAGTGATCGGAAGAAAGTTGTCCATTTATGGAATGTAATTTCATCAATGGCATATTGAAAACATCTACGGGAATTGCCTCTGCTACAGACAAATACTGGACAGTTAATACGACTACATTTACAACTTCAAAATCAACTATAAATTCCAATGAACAGCTCAAATATACAGACGAATTAATCTGTTTACTTCACTGGATACTAATTATAATTCATTAACTTCTATTTCAACTTGAACTTCTATAGACTGCGACTTCAACTTCGACTTCGACTTCGACTTCGACTTCGACTTCGACTTCGACTTCGACTTCGACTTGTCCGTCCCCTCGCATAACATTGCTTGTATAGCCCAAGGGGAGCTTCTAGAGCTTCTGCGGCGACGAACACCCCTAGAATCATCCATTTCGTCGAGTTCTAAAAGCCCTGCCTGCATTCCTCACATCGATAGCGCATTTACAACTTCAAAATCAACAATAAATTCCAATGAACAATTTATACAACTCAAATATACAGACGAATTAATCTGTTTACTTCACTGAATACTGATTATATTAACTTCTATTTCAACTTGAACTTCTATAGACTTCGACTTCAACTTCAACTGCGACTTCGACTTCGACTTCAACTTCAACTTCGACTTCGACTTGTCCGTTCGCTCGCATAACATTGCTTATATAGCCCAATGGAAGCTTCTAGAGCTTCTGCGGCGACGAACACCCCTAGAATCATCAATTTCGTCCAGTTCTAGAAGCCCTGCCTGCATTCCTCACATCGATAGCGCGTAGATGGTGACGTAATCCAACTCGAGCTGGCCAGCGTTGTTTGCTGAGTTCTCGGAACTATACTTGTTGCTAGGTAACCGCTCGCCATGCAGGGGCGTAGGATATTACGTAATACTATAATAGTTTTTCATGTATCAATGTAGCTATCAATAATGTTAATTAGCGATGAAAACGAGTTACTATAAGTTATACAAGGTTTGATCGAAAGTTTGATTTTGTGGAGGAAACTTTTTTGTTGAAATGAAAGATATTTGACACTGTCTCACTAGTCTTAAATCGTTGCATATGGTCCAAAGAGGGTACTGATTCCTGCTTCAGTATAATTATTTCATATCAACTAAAATATCCATGACTTTCGGATCCTCCGTAAATATCGTAGAAGGGTTATGTGAAGTGGCATAAAACAAATTTTAGCAAAGTTATGACAAATCTAATTTTCGGCCCTGCCGGAAATGACAGTGGCGGTTATTGTGAGCCTGAAATTTGATATCGGAATTCAATCAAATTTTCTGAGAAAACGAGCGCATTTTGTGAGAAATTACTGAGTATATTTCTCGTGGAGAATTGAATTATCTTTCACCTTGTTGAAATTGTTACTTGATAAATCTTATACTTTCCAAAACAACAGCAAAAAAAATTATAATTTTATAATTTGTGTGTCGTTACTGTACTAATTAGCTATTTTCCAGCTTGTAAATTGCGGGCATAGCAAAAGAATTCCGTTCTTTGTGTCAGAAAATCTTTCGTGATCGATAGTGCCAAGATCAAAACCTTCAAACGATCAAAACTGATTAACACCTGGCAATGATGTACGCTTAGAATCTCGTCCAAAGGCAACCCTATTCAATTCATGGATTTTTTTATGCCGAAGGACCATCTGCCTATAATGCTCGATGGTCCGATAATATCTTCGTATACTTCGAGGTATAATAATCGTCTGTTCGATCATCAACCCCAAAAATTAATGATTTTTTAATTATCATCATCGCATAGCTGGTTTTATATCAATTTAATAGTAGGAGAAACATTTGAATGGAAAATTAGTGAAATTCCTGCGTGTGGTAGTAAAATATCAGATATAAATGGATGTATATGCAATATGTTCGTATTCCACTAAGAATATACAGGGTGGTCAAAGAGTGAGTCCGTATCCGAGTGCATTTTTTTCAAATGAAATGTATTCTAGCCATACCAATCCCGATCCATACATCAGTATTCGCGAAATGCGTTGCCGCTAGGTGTCGCGAGAAATTGTTTTTTGATAAAACTTATAATTTCTGAAATAACAACAAAAAAGATTATATTTTTTTAATGAAACATTTTTTAGCTTCCACCCCTGATTTTTTGGTCAAACATTTTTTTCTAATAATACATGATGTTGAGATGTCAAGTGCCGAGTTTCAGACTGCTACAAAACATTCTTCATTTTTTGCTCGAGTTTGTCTGTCGTTACTGTATTATTGGGTATTAGAGGCATTACTCACGATTTTTGGGAATTAGTGTACAAAATATTCAGCGATTTTCCCCTCGTATTAATCACTGCAGTTTAGCTTCAATTTTATTTCGATTTGTTGGATTCAACCACAGTTTTCATGTTTTTGTTTGGAAGCCATTTTCCTAGTTTAATAATTTTGATAATTTGAACTGCCAATCCACTAAGATCCGAGAAAGTAAACTTGATTTATTCCTGATTGAAAAGTTAAATAATGAAGAACTGAATACTTAATAACTTTGTAAAGAAACAATTCGAATTCACGATACAAGTTTTGCAGTGATAGCGAGGTTAGCGTGTTGCCAGTTAATGGACAAAACTTCCAGAATTTACTCGAAATTCGATACGTTAGCAATTACTGGTAGGTACATAATGCAGTAGTTTCTTGTCGATTGTTATTCAATTTCTCCAAGAAGTCATCTGAAGAATTTGCTATGAATATTTTGTTATATTTCTATTACCTAACAATGTTTGTACCAATTCGCAATCAGGCCAAGGACACAAGTAATACTATCACACAGCGTGTGGACAAAGTATGGACAGCTGATTCGTAATTTCCCACTCGTCAGGACAGCTTTATGGAATCTATCGATATTAAAACGAGAAGTATTTCGTGACATGTACAGTAACTAGTTGAAACTTAATCCGAAACGATCAAAAGAAATCAAGTGTATTGGTGATTATCGAAATAAAAATTCCTTCGACTTTGAGAAACAAATTATGTTGCTTGGCAACCAAACGAGAGCGAAGCGCGAGGGTGCTTTTCTATAGCAACATAATTTGTTTCGCAAAAGAGAAAGAATTTATGATAATCATCCATAACACGAGTTGTATTTGTTAAAACCATTCCATGATTGAAATCGAAACCAATTTTATTTGTTTATTATTAATGTTGATACTGAATGTACAGTCAGTGCTTATGTATATTCCAATATTATTTATATCTAATTCATCCTTTCTTGTACTAGTAGATACAACATGTTACTACAGTCTAGTACTCAAACTCAATTTAAGAATTCTAAAACTATGCAACTAACAATACATAATTTCTATTCAGTTTGCACCGCGCAGCGCGTCTTTCGATGTATGTTAGGTTAGGTTAGGTAGGTCTTTAGTTTAAATAGTTTTGGTTTTAGTAATTAATAGTGAATAGTGAGTGCTCATCATGGTTTTGGTCAAATTCCGTGTTGTGTCATTACAGCAACTTGCCTGTGAGGTAAGTTTGTTTTATAAAGCAACCAATGACGAGGCGAACTACGAAATCGAAAACATACCACATATTCCATAGTTCGTTTCAAATTAAGTTCTAAATAGTGACTCTGGATGGCACTGTATTTGCGGTAAGGTATTAATTCAGAGTACATCCTTTTTGGTTTCGAGAGAATCCATAAAGCTGTCCTGACGAGTAGGAAACTATGAAACAGCAGACGGCAGATGATGGTGCTTTGGGAATTCTTTCAGTTCCTCAAATGGAATATATTTTTTTTAATATGTAGAATTCACGTCCTGCAGTATAAGTCGAGGTTAGGTTAGCAGGAACGAGAAAAATAAAAAGTAATTGTACTTATGAAATTTCCAGTTTATCAAATCACCCGTGAAATAATGTATACATGAATAACTGAAAATAGCCCTGAGGAAGATATCAAAAATCGTCGAACCGTCAATTCCAATCAATTTTATTTTCCTCGTTTCTGCTAACGTAACCTTTTCTTTCTAATGGAAATCAAGAATGATTCGAAAACCGCCCCTAGACGCGTCTCTTCGAATCCCGAGTAATTATGCACCAGCAGGATCGCGGCGCAGGGCTGCAGGAACCGAACGGGGAAAAGGGGAGGGTGACTCAACGTCGTATCCGACCGGGCGTCGCGATAAAATGAACTCTGTCGAAGTTTCCGCTAATACCTGCCGTCCTGCGGTCCCTCCCGCCCCTCTCCTCCTCCTCGCCCCTTCCTCCTGCTGTCCTGCCAGCCGCGGCGATCCCCGTCAGAGCTCTATCTGCGATCTCTCCGGTTTCCAAAAATTTATAAGTAATTTATGCTAATGAACTCCGCAGATACGTTTTAATTAAAGTTTGTAGGTTTACAAGAGGGTGGCAATAACCCTAAAAACGTTGAAGGGCATACGCGAGGGAACAGTATAAAAACAAGAAATTGTGAAAGGAATAATGACGGTTTTAATATTGCATTTGTTTGTCTCTATCTACGTAGGCCATGGAATAGCATTATTTTGGAGGAATATAAATTGCCTTTTTGATAATTCTTTCAACTGTCTGTCTACAAACTATAAAATAGTAGAATAGCATTCGGTATGAGGTAAATGTTAACTTTAAGCTTAGTGGCTAAAAAATGATACAGTCGCACTTTGGATTTGGTACATTTCAACTTTAACTTGACCCACTATTGTTGTTAAAATTGTTTTTTCCGTTAACCAGCTGTCGTCCTCTTACGAACGGCAGCCCTCAAAAGTCTAAACTTGTGCGAGCCAAGGATTAACGAGGTCTTTTAACGTGCGATTCCTAGCACTTTCTCGGGCCATCAGATCAAAATCTGTAGTCGCTAAGGATTCGAACCTAGCCGACCAGCAGTCGATGGTTTCGAAGTCTCAACCACTGAGCTACATGGCCCTTAAACTATAAAATGACACAATCGCAATTTCGAATGGGTACATTCTGTCTATGTTAGTTTAGTCAGGATAGGATAGGTTGGCTAATAAACTACGCAATTTCAACTTTTTATTCTAACTTTTGTGTTTGTTGACGCAAATTGTCGAGGTGATCTGCCCTTCTTTCCTCAATTTGTCAAATTATAGTGCTTTGTATAATTTTTTTGCGCATTTCGTGTTCAAGAAGTGTTAATAGTTATTCAGGGTACTAGTGTGTTATGTTGAAAATAAGTCACGGGAGAAAAATTTATACCACGAGGCCGTTAGGCGTCAGGCGGTCAATATATGAACTATATCAACTATATTTCAGATTTTCTTTTCAGTTATGGCCTTTTCAAAATATCTATCTATGTAGTTCAATGTCCAGCGTGGCTTTATCCGGGGAAGTAGTTGTTTTCTGTTAGCTATAATAACAAAATCATATTTTTCAATTTGCAATGGAAAATGTTTACCTTTTCAACTATTATACTATATTAGACAAACTTTTCAATTATTTTCTGAACTTTTCATAAAATCTCTACCCTGTATAATAATACTCCAGAAACATATTCTCGGTTAATTCCTTCCGTGATGAATTACCACCGACATCAAGTGGACACCGAGATTCATATAAACCAATAACCTAGCATAACCCAATCGATTAAAGCGTTCCAAAACAAATCCCGCAATCCTCTGTTTCCATTCAAACTCACCGAGACGTAAAAGCCATTAATGCGACACAAAGTCCGCAATTGCATTATAATGGAACCCTGGGGCACTTGTCCTGACCCGGGCGCGTGTCCTTTGTTGTTTCGGGCGGCCCGGAGAGAGGTACCGGCGATCCATATGGTCTCGCCACCCCATGTTTACATTTTATATCCGTATCAGTACATTAGGTGATCAGTGATCCGTGTCGAGGCATCCCTCCACGTTTGACTAATGTGGGATTAATACGTCGGTTATTAACAAGCATATTCATATGTACTCGCTTGTGAATGTTTGACCCCGTCCTTGGCGGCGACGATGGGGTGGAATTCCTACGAATTTTCGGCAGTTGCACAAAAGTAGAAGATGGTCAAGATTAGGACGATAAAAAGTGATCGGACCTTGTAGTAAGTAACATCTTGAATGAGTTTAACATGAAAGAAGTAAGGTTAGGATTTTCATTTGTTTGTGGTGTTTTGGCATCAATTGCGATTATCATTAGCCACATGTATTCTGGGTAGGCTGTGTAATGTATAACGTGTGAGCACCTTTTCAACTCCAGGAACTGCAGAAACAGAATCTAGAAGTTGGAGGGGTGTAACAGTTGAAGAAAGGCTAGAGAAACATCTTCTACCTGGTAACTAACAAGCAATTTCGAGATAAACCGTTCTATGAAGATGTCTGGAAGAGCCTCAATCGGTTGGATGGCTTTGTACTGCAACGGGCAGAAAGTTTCACATGGGGTAACTCAAGGAGAGTCACAAGATCTTTTCAAGGCACTTATTGACTACGTGCTAGCTCAATGTGTAGCGGGGATCTTCGAAGTCTAGGGGCATCGCTGTTGTTTTCTCGGATGTTTGGTCAACTACAGGAACTGCAGAAACAGAACCTAGAAGTTCGAGGGGTGTAACAGTTGAAGAAAGGCTAGAGAAACATCTTCTACCTGGTAACTAACAAGCAATTTCGAGATAAACCGTTCTATGAAGATGTCTGGAAGAGCCTCAATCGGTTGGATGGCTTTGTACTGCAACGGGCAGAAAGTTTCACATGGGGTAACTCAAGGAGAGTCACAAGATCTTTTCAAGGCACTTATTGACTACGTGCTAGCTCAATGTGTAGCGGGGATCTTCGAAGTCTAGGGGCATCGCTGTTGTTTTCTCGGATGTTTGGTCAACTACAGGAACTGCAGAAACAGAACCTAGAAGTTCGAGGGGTGTAACAGTTGAAGAAAGGCTAGAGAAACATCTTCTACCTGGTAACTAACAAGCAATTTCGAGATAAACCGTTCTATGAAGATGTCTGGAAGAGCCTCAATCGGTTGGATGGCTTTGTACTGCAACGGACAGAAAGTTTCACATGAGGTAACTCAAGGAGAGTCACAAGACCTTTTCTTATTGACTATGTGCTAGCTCAATGTGTAGCGGGGATCTTCGAAGTCTAGGGGCATCGCTGTTGTTTTCTCGGATGTTTGGTCAACTACAGGAACTGCAGAAACAGAATCTAGAAGTTCGAGGGGTGTAACAGTTAAAGAAAGGCTAGAGAAACATCTTCTACCTGGTAACTAACAAGCAATTTCGAGATAAACCGTTCTATGAAGACGTCTGGAAGAGCCTCAATCGGTTGGATGGCTTTGTACTGCAACGGACAAAAAGTTTCACATGAGGTAACTCAATGAGAGTCACAAGACCTTTTCTTATTGACTATGTGCTAGCTCAATGTGTAGCGGGGATCTTCGAAGTCTAGGTGCATCGCTGTTGTTTTCTCGGATGTTTGGTCAACTACAGGAACTGCAGAAACAGAACCTAGAAGTTGGAGGGGTGTAACAGTTGAAGAAAGGCTAGAGAAACATCTTCTACCTGGTAACTAACAAGCAATTTCGAGATAAACCGTTCCATGAAGATGTATGGAAGAGCCTCACCATATTAAGAGATACGATGCTGGTCCAAAACCTAATGGATCTGGCGATCCTAAAATTGTCCTGTAGATGTAAGAAACGATATTCAGATCCAGCGGCATTAAGATTCTGGTGTGCTGCAATCATCTTCAACGACCAAACAGGTTAGACAAAACAAGAGCTTTCTGGAAATGCTGGAAATATCAGGAATTTACGACTTGGTATATAAATAACACACGGCATCGACATAAGGAGTATGATGAATTGGTATTAAAGGGCATAAAATTAGCATATTCATGTACTATTTTTGAGAAATAAATTAGATAATTTATAGGCATAAAAATTAGAATGCATTTTCATTACAGTATCAATGTTGAACATGTGTATTAATGAATGTAGAAGGATTAAACGGTGCAAAAATATTAACCATCAGTTTCCAAACATTTTCTAATGCGAACATCTATTGTGGCTCTTTGAATTTCATTTGGACACAATTCCTGAAACACTCGAGTCATTCGTTGCTCTTATTATAGACCGGTGTTTTGTAGACTCTTCGCTTGATAGTACCACACAAATAAAAGCCTGCAGGTGTAAGATCAGGAGATCTAGGAGGCTAGTTCGATATTGTACTAGTGTCAGTTCTTCAATGGAATTCCCAACCCTTGTCCTCAAGATATTAAAATTTTTACGAGAATGAAGGTTTTCATCATAAATCAAATTGATAGTCTATAATTGAGCAGGAAGTGTTGAAACAACATTTTTTTTTGAGTCCCCAGATTTCTTGTGACATGCAGATTTTCGGTCGCCCAGTATGAAGATTCCTTCTGTTGAGAATACCTTCTCTCGAAAATCTAATGAACCGAAATCTTCAACAAGTGTCAAATATTCAGGTTTCGAATTTGAAGTGAAGTTACAGCCGCAAAGTTATCGATTAATAAGCTCCTTCTTTCTTTGGACTCGAAAAAGAAAGGGGATAAAAAGGGAAAATTAAAAGTTGCCTTTTTTGAAATTTGATTATTTCTTGAAGGTGCAATCCCATTAGATATAATGCTACTATTTGGAGAATATGATCATATTCAGAAGAGATAAGTTATTCCAGAATGCAAATATTTTCCTTAAAATCTTTTGTGATGAAACCAGAATTCCCTACCTCACCCTATATCCAACAACAAACAAAACAATTACCCACAAAAACAACCACACGAATTAGTTACAATTCCGTTAACTCACGTGAGTCAATTGTCCCACAATGCAGTTGCATGTATGCAAATGAATTTCAGCGAGAGAACGTTTATGATTCCATTTGAATAATCATGAAATAATTAAAAATATACCGACGACTCTTTTGTCATGAACGTTTCAATAGTTACACACTGGGATGGCGTGACTGTAGTTTCTTCCATTCACTGTCAAGTTACGATTGTTCGAAACGCATTATTTTGACCAATGACTAGACACCGAAGTTTTTGATTTTCATTATTGAAAGTTTAGCAGGTCCCCATTCCTTGTAGATTTCGCAAATTACTATAGAAGCTGTAGGGTTGTCACAACAACATTTGAAATGCGAATATGTTATTCTTTTGAATCATTGTTCTGGAAATCCAAGCCGTACCGTCCAAATTTGTTGAAAGTGGGGACTTTGAAGAATGTCATACGTCCTGTGGAAGTTATGAACCCGCGGTATCATAATATGCCCCAATGAATATCTAATACGTCTAGTTGAGATGGTTTGGAAAAACGACTACATGCGGACGTTTTATGGACGTCTGCAGTAACAAAACGGAAGCCTGTTCTAATGTATTTCCGATTGTTTATCTCAAGGAACGTCCAACGTGAATATCCACTGAATATTCTTACGAAACGTTCAATTTTTGTAAAAAGCAGGGGCATTGGTACAATGGATGTGCACTGTACCAAAACTGCACGTCCTTCGAACATCTATCATAATGTTCTGACTGGATGTTTTATGGATATCCATAAGACATCATAGTGCTATGTGGGACCAACTCTGTCAAACAGATTGAATGCCATGAAACAGTCACTGATAGTAGACCAATAAGACTCAACTCTGTTTGAAGGTAAAGTAAAACAATGAATGTTACTAAGGTATGTAACAGCCATAATCAGATTATGGAGAATTCTGTAAAGACCTCTGCTCGTTAATCACAACTTACAAATGACGGCGCCAAAAGATATGCAACCACGCTGTAAATATATGACACGATAATCCCGACGCATATAATTATTTTAACAAATCGCCTCGTTCGCGGATAACCTTTAACTCCACCGGTATAATCAGGTGTACGGTATTGTGCTACGATTTATAGATAGGGATTGTCCAATAAATTTAAAATATCTTTGTGTTATTCCGTAGTAGTAATAGACCGGAAGCTATACGGGCTGAGAATCAGCGTCTGTCGGTGGTTATATGGGGGGTGCCCTTCGTAATTTATAGTCGGGATGGATTATTTATAACGTCGTAACTTTTTTATTGAAACTTTTACGGCGTCTTTTTTGATTGATGAGGGCGAGGGGGGCTGATGATGATGATTATCAAACAAAATCCGCAGGAAAATTATAATCCACAATTAAATAAACAAGGCTTTATACATGTTTACTATTCACATTTCTTGTATTTGTACCATGCAGGTGTGTGACATTTTTTTTCATCGGGAATATCCCGATCAGGCCCTGTCTCCGGATCCTAGATACATCAACCACGGATGACGGTCTTCTAGTCCCATTAAGATTTCTGCTGCATCACGGCAAAGCAGCGTCCATCATCCCATCAAGCACCCCTATGGTCAGAACCTCCATTTTAACAGAATTGTTTAGGTAGAGCCTGCGGAGTTCAAAGAGAAAATCTCTATATTTAGTGAGTTTTTCCTCCTCGTTTCGCCAGGAGCAGAAAACTCTCTGACGAAAATCGTTCTACTTTGGGGACTACATCAGGCTTATTTGCTTGTATTTGTCTCAGAGTGGAGAATGAGAAGTTCCAATAGATTCGGCACTTCTCATTTCCCAGTATCTCAGTATCCCCCGGAGAATAAGGCAACACCGGTGTATGTTCTATCCGCGTTATAACTGTAGAGATAGGCTTACACCGTATAAGCTTGACACGCAGACAGCAAAGGCATTATGGTTTAGGCCTCACGACAGGCTTTGCATCTAGTGTCCAAGACCTCGATACCCATTACGCTACTACGGTAGACCAGGGTGTCGATGACACCATCCTGGCAGGCCATTTCTATCTCTGACGTCAGCCCACTTGACCTGAGGAATACGTAGGTCAAATTTTTGGATAAGCCAAAGTTCAATGTTCTTAAAGAAGACCCCATGCAATGGTTTATCCTTATGTAGCTGCACGACCTCAGTCTCCGCAACTTTATTAAGGACTTTTTGCTGAACGGGCTCCAAGATCATCTAGGATGCTTCCGTCTAGGAGCTGGTCTCCGCATTCATCTTTTGAGATGAACCGTGGCACATTTGTCGATCCCAAAGTCCATACCGATCGCATGCGTGTACTCTTGCACCACCCTTAAGGACTGCTTCTGACCCAAGGAGTTGAGGAACCATGCAATGCTGAGGAATATAATGATCATCGCAACGATAATGGATGTCCGCAGGAAGCAGTTCTCTCTCTGTGAAATCTGGTCGTTGACGGACAACTAGAGACCTTCAAGATAAAGGACACTGAGGTATCAGGCCCTCTTAAACTTTGAAGTGAAACTCTACAGATGAAGAGGAATATCTCGGCGCGATTCTAGACCCCAAACTTATTCGAAACCAACATCTGGAAAAGGTATCCAAACAAGCGGAGACCTCACTCTATCTGGCCAGACGCTCTTGGGGGCTCAGACCAGACAAGCCCTACTGGTTGTGTAACATGGTGGTAGGACACAACAAAGAAGGACTATGACAAGACTAAGCAAGGTCTAGGACTTTCCTGTCTTGGGATCCAAGGGGCCATATGAGGTCAACGTCCAATACAGGCAAAGAGGAACTGAAACCACTGGCTGAGCTGGTTGAGCTGATCTGGGTGCCGGGACATCGCGGAATTACAGGTAGTATGAAAACTGACAAATTTGCTGGAAAAGAGTCGGAAAACGATCCAGTGAAGAATTACAAGTACACATTTGAATAAGGCACAAAAGTACTGGAGTTGGTACTGTGATGAAATAACACCCAGGCAAGATATAATGAACCAAAAGTCACCAGTAAGTGTCAGATAGGAAACCTGATAAGGAGACTCTCACAGTAGACCATAAGGCCAATAAATGGTTTTCATCACCTCCACAAAAAAAAATTCTATTCGCACTAAAGGAGAAAGGACTAAGTGAAGTGTTACAGTAAACAATAGTCCAGGCTATATATCGAAGCAGAAAATTTCAAGTACAAATGTGTCGAAACGTTTAGACCACACAAGAGACCAAAAACCATATTTATGCAAAAATGAAGTTTGAAAATCGTCCTAACCACATCGTTTGTCTAAACCCACTTTTTTTGTCTGGTGTAGTACCTATAATCAAAACGAAGCGAATAAAATCCTACTTTATGACAAATGCTACAATTGAAGTTGAAATACGCACTTTTTAAGAAAAGAGTGGAAGGCTTTGTGGAATGATTTATAATGGTTGTGAAAAATGGAAGGCCTCTGGTGGATTATTACTCCATTACTTTAATTAGAGGAGTGGTAATTTATTCACTGGGGCGCTATATTCCAGGAATATATTTGTCAACTGCCATGATATCTGTGAAAAAATACTTTCAGGATAATAATGAGAATGATCCAAACAATACTTTGTCGTTCTTAATGTGATCGAGTTCGGATCCAAAATAGTTTTCAACCTCTGTAGATAATTGCATGCACTGAATTTCTACCTGTACTTCTTTTGCATTATAATTCGCTTGAGAAAGATACCATGTATATTGTAGTGTAAACGTAATTGTAATGATTATTCATTGATGATTTCAGTAAATAAAGAATCCTTGACAGTGCTGGTATTATTATTATTATTATTATTATAATTATTATTATTATCGAAACATGCGAATATAGTAATATCTGTGGAATTTAATCATGTTTACCTTAGTTCACCTGTACGATAAAGACCAATTATTATTATTATTATCAGTATCCATTCTGTCATTGAAAACTTCAGGCACTACGCTTGACGAGTACTGCAGGAGTTAAAAAACATTTCGCGCCCGAAGGAGTAAAAGGAGTTCGCATTCTTTTTGAGAAATTCAATATTCAGACAGGTACACGTGAAGATGTCTTGTTCATTTTTCAGAGGGGTGAAATATAATACGAAATCTCATGTGAGATTTTGCTGCGAGATTACAGAAGCAGGCGCTTAACAGGTTGTGAAAACCGCCATGCTACCGAATTCAGCAGGACCGTACTTCTGATATCATTATGAAACTGAAATTTTGACGATTTGGGTAATGCAATTCTGGAAATATTTAATGAAAATAAATAACTTTCAAAGTGTCACCGCAGAAGAAATATTTCCATCAATTTCCATCCTTGATGTGTATAATTGTTTCTGAAGAGCCTGCTTTCCAATTATATCAATATCCCTGATGAGCTTGGCAAAGCGAAACAGATTTTCGTCGACCAAAATATATTGGGGATTGAATGCGAGAGAAGCGAACTTTGCTTCAATGAAATGAACGATTTCTGTGAGTGATATTTTTTAATAACATTCTCCATATCTATCCGGGAAAGTAGTTGTTTTCTGTTAGATATATTACAAATAAATCACATTTTTCATTTTTCAATTTTTAACATGAATACCTCCCAAGAGGTTATCTTCAACGATGGAAAATAGTGACTAAAGTTTGTCTTTCAGCCGCAGATGATTCCACAACAGATTTTATGAATATTCTTTTCATAATTTCGAACAAAAATCAAAATTCTTAATTATTGTTCATTTAGGTAGGAATTATCCAGAAAACCAGGCTTGGTTGTCCTGGTTTTAGAAATATTCTTTTACATAATACAAAAAATAAAAAAAAAATTATATGAATAACGAACAAAATAAAAAATGTACGATTTTCACCTTCTTTTTATAATAATAATAATGGATTTTATTGCTAGGAATAGCAATATAACAGTTGGAAGTAAAGTACAGTATATAATATGGAAAATAGAACATCCTATCAAATGGCAGGATTCAATGTATGACCGTGATAGAGTACCATGATCATATCTTGCTCTTCCATCCAACCATGGATAGGTTTGATCAATTTGCCTTATAATGCACCAACAGTAATCCCATAACATGGTAAATCTTGGTTAAAATGTTCCTTCTGTTCGTCACTCACTCTTCCTTAGTTAAAATCTCCAATGACATGTTCATCCCCATCGTTAGAAAAATTTTCAATAAATCAGCAACAATATCTCCATACTTTTCTTACAATTCTTCAACAATCATTTAGAATGACTTTCAAGCTTTTCCATTGAAATCTTGAGAGCTTTCAAATTGATAATATTTTATAACTTTACCTATCTAAGAGGCAACAAATATCTCCTCTTTCAGTTTTGCTTCTGTAATCCTTGGAAAGATTATCAGGAAGTATAAGGTGAGGAAATTAATATTTTGATTTTGAAAATGTTAGCATTCCATTGCAATAAATAAATTATGTTACAGTTGGAGTTGTAATTGAAACAACAGAAAATAATAAATAAGTCTATTCAAGAGTGTCATAGCTGAGTCATTTTGGTTGTTGACATGGAGAGTTTTGATTCCACCTGCATTTGATGGGTGATATCTGCATTGGGTTGAAATTATACTTTTGCATCATACTGATTGATGGTATGATGCAGAAGAAACAAAAACGTTCTTGAAAACACTTTGTTTGTTACGGCCCTGCCCAAGAAAAACGAAACAGTAAACAGGTAGTTCCCTGTGTTCTCCGTCATTCACCAGCAACAATAATCAAGATAAGATTGCTATTTATTTCTCCGATAAAAATTTGTCAAAAATTCAATTTCGATTATTAATTGGACGATCATCGTAAAAAATATTTCGCGTGGTCTCTACCAGTTTTTTCGTGACTATACTAAATTTTAGCGATGTTATCTTGCTCAACTGATTATTATACAATCAAGAACTGGTGGATTGAAAATTCATTAATGCCCCATGAAGAAAATTGAATTATAATAGTTATCAATGATTCAAGTGATTAAAGTATTACTTTTTCTACAAGCAGAAAATATTGAAGCACGACATCTTAGGCGGAGTGCTAGAATTTCTACGATTGATAAAAAAAACATACCATCCACGATGTACGTAATATCGATATGTCTGATATTATGTGGAAAACTATCGCACATTATATTTCACACATTCAATTTATTGAATAGGTCAATACTTTTTACATGTAAATTTCTACTATTATAATTATTTTTTCCTGTATATTTCAATAAGACAGCTGGGGTAATCTACGGTACCTACTGACAACGCGGGATTTTCATCAACAGTAAAAGCATAAGAGCTTTTTTTTTATCGGATAAATTTCTTTCTTCAATGAAATAATTTTGCCAATCAATAATTTCACGAGAAAATCTGACATGAAAAAATTGCAGTGACTATTGCCAGTTCAAAGTGGCAATTGTCAGTTCAAAGTGACAATTGCCAGTTCAAAGTGACAATTGCCAGTTCAAAGTGACAATTGTCAGCTCAAAGTGACAATTGTCAGTTCAAAGTGGCAATTGTCACTTCGACGTGGCAAATTCAAATGTTTTGAAAAATATTTTGTTGTTGGCCCTTCTACGCCTTCGTAATATTAGGACAATGACATAACGAGTTATTATGACATGTCGGTAGATATAGTTCATAATATAACTGGTAGTGAAATTCTTTGCTGTCAATACAATGACGAATCGTGTGAACTCGAGCCATTCCATGTGTCCCTGCTACTCCTGATTTCGGAATAGATAATAGCTAATAACTGCAAGAAGTAAATGAGCGAGTTTAGGGTCCCGCGAATATCAGATGTGGGGGTTAGTGAATGTATTGTTTCGGCTCGTTGATTTCATTATTTTCACCTGGAACAACGGCCAGCTGGTGTGGCTCTCATCACGCCCGGTTTCCTCCGCCATAGCCACACCAGTGGCGTATCAAGAGAGAATTTTTCTGGGTGTGAAATATGCAGTATTGTGGGGTTGTAGTTTTATATGACAATGTGTAGGAGAGGGGGTGTTTCTGATACCACCTCTCTTATAATGAAACTGCTTTGATCAGTCAATCATCAGCCCATCAGTCAGTCAATCAAAATAGAATTAGTGACTAATATTCATAAATACACTTAACAACAATATTGAAAAAATGCAAGACAGAATTTGAGCAGGAGCAGTTTGAGCAGTTTTCATCACCATTGTAAAGGCTGTGATTGAAGCTCCTCTCATAGTGGAGATACTTGTGTTTATATCCCTCGTTTAGGTATCATTTCGAAGAAGCGGATTGCCTTGCCGAAGAAGGGGCAAACAAACAATTTCCCGGCCCAGAACCCTTCTGTGCACTCTTCAAAGCCCACTTAAAAGAAGAGTTCCGACGCTGGGAAACCGATGAAATGAAATCTCACTTGAATAAATTGCCAGGACAAAGACAAGCGAAAAGACTAGTAGCAGCTTCTCGAGTTGGACAAGAAAGACTTGAAGATGGTAACGGGACTCCTCACTGGACACTGCCCTCTGGGGTACCACCTCAAAAAAATAGGAGAGTGATGGCTGCCGCTACTGTGAGAACTGCAGAACATCTGCTTTGCGAATGCCCAGCACTTTTCTGCAAGAGGCTTAAGTTTGGTTTCCTTGAAGTTTAAGTATCTGTTTTATGTCTATTAGATAAGTGTGCAACCAGCTATACGATAGTCCACAGAGTTTTATGATTGACGTAATCTAACCTTTAAAAAAATCGCAAAATAATGCCCCAACAGCGTCGTTATTATCAAAAACAACACACTTGCACATCTTCAAGGAAAGCAGAAAATATGGTATGATTTTGGACTTTATTCAAAGTGGTGAAATGAAAAAACTTAAACGCAAAGCCTGCAGAACAAGAATATCATCTGAAGAGCTAGAAATATATTGATCTGGTTCTCTTTTATAAGGAAGGATGTGCGGTGTAAGGTATCTACATTTGAGACTGACATTAACTTGAGTTTTCTTTTCTAGATTTTTGACCACATTAAAAAAGCTGTTATTTTGTAGACCGTTTTATAAAAAAGGATATGAGATGTTTTGTTTTCTGATTTCATAAAATGTAGGTATGTTTTCATTTATTTGGTCTTGGTATTGTTTGAGTTTCATTTTTATTCAGTTTTGAGGTTTCATATTTTTTTCTCTGTAAAAAACTCCTGGACGAGTCGCTTTGAGGTAAATTCTGGTCTGTACGCCCATGGATTTATGCTTTATCTATTCTCAATTTCAATGTCCATATATCTCTGGAGTGTACAGTTGGGGCAGTTTATTAGTCAGCACCCCTAGTGGCAGACACTACTAATTCAACAAAATATGGTTCCGCTACAAAATAGAGACTGGCCCCGCCACAGCTTCGAAATAAATTTGTTAGAATGCTTTTAAATTAATAATATAAATATTCTGTAAAATACTAAAATATTAGTGGTTATTACGAGAAACAGTTTTTGACTTAGAGGGGAGGGGAGGGGAGGGGAGGGGAGGGGAGGGGAGAGGAGAGGAGAGGAGAGGAGAGGAGAGGAGAGGAGAGGAGAGGAGAGGAGAGGAGAGGAGAGGAGAGGAGAGGAGAGGAGAGGAGAGGAGAGGAGAGGAGAGGAGAGGAGAGGAGAGGAGAGGAGAGGAGAGGAGAGGAGAGGAGAGAGAGAGGAGAGGAGAGGAGAGGAGAGGAGAGGAGAGGAGAGGAGAGGAGAGGAGAGGAGAGGAGAGGAGAGGAGAGGAGAGGAGAGGAGAGGAGAGGAGAGGAGAGGAGAGGAGAGGAGAGGAGAGGAGAGGAGAGGAGAGGAGAGGAGAGGAGAGGAGAGGAGAGGAGAGGAGAGGAGAGGAGAGGAGAGGAGAGGAGAGGAGAGGAGAGGAGAGGAGAGGAGAGGAGAGGAGAGGAGAGGAGAGGAGAGGAGAGGAGAGGAGAGGAGAGGAGAGGAGAGAGGAGAGGAGAGGAGAGGAGAGGAGAGGAGAGGAGAGGAGAGGAGAGGAGAGGAGAGGAGAGGAGAGGAGAGGAGAGGAGAGGAGAGGAGAGGAGAGGAGAGGAGAGGAGAGGAGAGGAGAGGAGAGGAGAGGAGAGGAGAGGAGAGGAGAGGAGAGGAGAGGAGAGGAGAGGAGAGGAGAGGAGAGGAGAGGAGAGGAGAGGAGAGGAGAGGAGAGGAGAGGAGAGGAGAGGAGAGGAGAGGAGAGGAGAGGAGAGGAGAGGAGAGGAGAGGAGAGGAGAGGAGAGGAGAGGAGAGGAGAGGAGAGGAGAGGAGAGGAGAGGAGAGGAGAGGAGAGGAGAGGAGAGGAGAGGAGAGGAGAGGAGAGGAGAGGAGAGGAGAGGAGAGGAGAGGAGAGGAGAGGAGAGGAGAGGAGAGGAGAGGAGAGGAGAGGAGAGGAGAGGAGAGGAGAGGAGAGGAGAGGAGAGGAGAGGAGAGGAGAGGAGAGGAGAGGAGAGGATCAGTTCCAACATATCACTCTTTCGGTCAATTACAGTTGTGTCATCAGCAAAAATAATACTTTTTTTGGGCAAAATATGATAAAAAAAGTCCTTTATGTATAAAATGAAAAAGTCGGGACCAAAATAGAACCCTGAGGGACCCCATCTATAATTTTCTCCAAGTTTTTTCAGCATCTCCCGTCAAAACGCACTGTGCGAAGGCAGTTACATATCGGGACAAAAAAAAGTCAGACTGTGGAAGGTTAGTACATCAAAAAAAAAAAACATTCCAAGAAAAGTAAAAGAGTGATTTAACATTTCTTTATGTTCCTGCCACTGCATTCAGAAGAGTTTCTGACCTTTAATCAACTTCCAAGCATATAAAATTGTGGTTGGTGTACAATAGACTCCAATAAATTAGGTATTAAATATCAATCCCGACTTAGTCATAAACCCTTTCTAGATTAAGCAGTGGTAATGAATCTGACCACGTGCTGTGATTTCCACCATCTTTTCAATAAATACTTTTCTGGTGTGGGATTCAATAATTGGATACGTTTCCTTTCACTTAATGGGTTTTATAGGTCGATCATTTTAGCATCAATAATCAAAAAAGGGAAAAATTACAAAAGAAAGTAAACTTTCACAAACAAAAGGTGTGTTTTGGTGCTCAATATCATTATACAAATTTGCCACCTCGAACAAGGCCGGCAACATTCCTAAATATAAATCGTAAGCCGTTCTGTTATTTTGTAGAAAAAATGCAAAAGAGTTGCAGAATGGCGATAACAAAGAAAATATCATAATTACTACTTTTTGGTAATAAAGGCAATAATTTCGATAGATACCTACAAGCTTATACGAGGAAGCAAATTTGTATATTCTATTTATCACTAAAATGCAAATTTTGTGAAAGTTTCCATTCTTTTGTTATGTTTTTCCATTTTTGCTAAAATTATTGGCTTATTACTTACGATTTGCCTTGAGAAACATTAGCTAGCGCAGTGTGATTGTGGGAACGTGTATTTTTTTCTAATTCAGACAGGTGGCCTGTGGCTATAATTAAATTAAAGTCGCGTAAAAAATTTTGAGAATTGGGATATGTTGATCTGCGGTAGGTGAAATTTATAGTTAACGTAGTGTTAATCCTACGCAATTTTCTCTTGTTGAGTCGGTCCTGTCTAATATATTTCACAATGATTGACTGACTCGAATAATCATTCAACAAAATTATTAGTAATTATTGCTTCATTCAATCAAACAATAATGATGGACAGCAAGTACTATTTTAAGGACTATTTGTCTGCTACAAATCTCTGTACAGCGACCTCATAAATTTATCAACACTTCAATCCAAGAAAAGAAAATCAGTTTGTCAAATAGCAATCCAAAAACTTTGTGGGAAGTAGTATTTGAACTAACGAACAGAAATGAAAAGTCATATGACAGTATCGTTATTCAAAAAAATGGTAAAGTTATCGAAGGCCCTGCAGAGATCGTGAATGAATTGAATATTTTTTTTTAACAAAGCACCACAGGCTTCAATAGGTACGTGATATTCTAAGTTACAATGATTACCACCCAAACATCAGTAATGAAATTGACATAAAAATAAATCCGTACACGACGGTTTTACAGCCTTTTTGTGAATCTGAATTACTGAATTTGATTATTCGTAAACTAAGGAACAAAAAATCGTCTGGAACTGACAATCAGTGTTTTTTATTGAACATATTTTTGCATGATACTATAAAATCATTAACTCCTTTATTCAATCATTTTTTTTCACAAGGCAGTTGTCCTACATCCCCGAAGGTGAGGAAGGAACTCCATTGCGTAAAAATTAAATATTATCAACTATTGAAGATTTTAGACCAATAACCATTTTCGAGTATGTATTCTTAGAGCGTTTGGAAAACTTTCTTGGACCACTCAATATTTTGATGCTCATGCAGCATGTTTTTTTTTTCTAGAAAATAGATTTTTTTTTATTTTTTGCGTGAATCACCTAAAACTGGTGGATATATCGGAATCTTATGGTCTGAAGGAAAATGCATATGCTTAGGTTTCCTTGTTTCTCAGCAACAGAAACCAATATGAAATTGAATCAGGGTGATGTGGTCTCCAACATTAAAAATGAAACTGGTCCGGATTGGTGTGGCCCAGGGATCATCTCAGGGATCATCTCAATAACATTGATAGAGAAATAGCATATAGGTACTCATTTTTAACCGCATATGCAGATGATATCCGTATATTGATCTCGGTATATTGATCTCGGATAAGCAAACTGATATTTTAACAAACAAATGAACGAATATCTTGAAATCAACTTCATATACTTAGTCTATTTTTTAATACTAAGAAAACTCATGTAACTTGTTTTCATAACTATAAAAATAAAACCGAAGCACTCCAATTTAATCTCAATAATACTACCTTAGAAAGCACCCACAATGCAGGAAAATTCATGGGTACCTATGCAAATGGTGAATTCCTTAATTGGATTCTACACTGTTACCAACTGGTCTCCAAATTGTGCTCCCTAATATATCTCTTTAGGAATGTTGGAATCGCTTTGACCAATAAACAACTAATTAATGTATATTATGCTCAGGTTGAATCCAGGATGCGTTATACGGTGTTTGCTTGTGGGGCACCTCGACAATGGGTAGAAACCTACCTTTATTTAACATATGTAAGGCCCTTCTCTTTCACTCAATCATACTCACACGAAAGTTTTTCTAAATAAATATTATTTTATCTTGAGGTTGAACTAGAATTTTTCCAAATTGTTCTATCGAGCTCCATTTTGCATTATTGTATTGAATAGTTTTATCAGGTATGTAAATAAGTATTATTATCATCATTACATTGTTAGATTCACTAAATAAAACAAATCTAAGATATTGTCATGAAAAATACTAAGTCGTCACATCGACTTGACATTTGCACTGTATACGTAGAATTTCATGCTCGTTCCTAAAATGCATGGTTTTCAGGTGCTCAGATATGAGATTTAGCCGGAAGCGGGTGTTTGAGGTAGAAAATCCAATTTTATGAGATTTTTTATTTTTCATTTTTCAAATTTGAAATTTTTGTTTTCTAACGTATTTTGACGTGCTGATTCCGAATTTTCGAACGAAAATGTCGAAAACTCATCAGAAATATTTTTGGCGGCAAAACAACCATCTAAAAGCTGATTTAGAGCTGACTAACTCGAGAACGGATAGAGATAGACAAATTCTGCGAATGCCAATCGATTTGAAATGGCCGAATCAGTATATACTGAAATTTTGAACGAAATAAATCACCGGATAAAAAAGTCGAATATACACTCATACACATAATATTTTGAACTTTTTCATTATTCATTTTTCGAATTTCAAATTTTTGTCCCGAAACGTATTTTGACGTGCTGATTCCGAATTTTCGTACGAAAATGTCGAAAACTCATCAGAAATTATTTTGGCGGCAAAAAAACCATCTAAAAACTGATTTAGAGCTGACTAACTCGAGAACGGTAAGAGATAGACAAATTCTGCAAATGCCAATCGATTTAAAATGGCCGAATTAGTATATACTGAGATTTTGAACGAAATAAATCAACTGATAAAAAAGTCGAATATACACTCATATACATGATTTCTTGAACTTTTTTATAATTCATTTTTCGAATTTCAAATTTATGTCCCCAAACGCCTTTTGACGTACTGACTCCGAATTTTCGAACGAAAATGTCGAAAACTCATCAGAAATATTTTTGGCGGCAAAAAAACCATCTAAAAACTGATTTAGAACTGACCGACTGGAGAACGGATAGAGATAGACAAATTCTGCGAAAGCCAATCGATTTAAAATGGCCAAATTAGTATATACTGAGATTTTGAACGAAATAAATCAATTGACAAAAAAGTCGAATATACACTCGTACACATAATATTTTGAACTTTTTTATTATTCATTTTTCGAATTTCAAATATTTGTCCCCAAACGTATTTTGACGTGCTGATTCCGAATTTTCAAACGAATATGTCGAAAACTCATCAGAAATATTTTTGGCGGCAAAACAACCATCTAAAAGCTGATTTAGAGCTGACTAACTAGAGAACGGATAGAGATAGACAAATTCTGCGAATGCCAATCGATTTGAAATGGCCGAATCAGTATATACTGAGATTTTGAACGAAATAAATCACCGGATAAAAAAGTCGAATATACACTCATACACATAATATTTTGAACTTTTTCATTATTCATTTTTCGAATTTCAAATTTTTGTCCCCAAACGTATTTTGACGTGCTGATTCCGAATTTTCGTACGAAAATGTCGAAAACTCATCAGAAATATTTTTGACGGCAAAAAAACCATCTAAAAACTGATTTAGAGCTGACTAACTCGAGAACGGTAAGAGATAGACAAATTCTGCAAATGCCAATCGATTTAAAATGACCGAATTAGTATATACTGAGATTTTGAACAAAATAAATCAACTGATAAAAAAGTCGAATATACACTCATATACATGATTTCTTGAACTTTTTTATTATTCATTTTTCGAATTTCAAATTTATGTTCCCAAACGCCTTTTGACGTACTGACTCCGAATTTTCGAACGAAAATGTCGAAAACTCATCAGAAATATTTTTGGCGGCAAAAAAACCATCTAAAAACTGATTTAGAACTGACCGACTGGAGAACGGATAGAGATAGACAAATTCTGCGAAAGCCAATCGATTTAAAATGGCCGAACTAGTATATACTGAGATTTTGAACGAACTAAATCACCGGACAAAAAAGTCGAATATCCACTCATATACATAATTTTTCGAACTTTTTTATTATTCATTTTTCGAATTTCGAACTTTTATCCCCAAACGTATTTTGACGTGCTGATTCCGAATTTTCGAACGAATATGTCGAAAACTCATCAGAAATATTTTTGGCGGCATAAAAGCCATCTCAAAGCTGATTTAGAGCTGACTAACTCGAGAACGGTTAGAGATAGACAAATTCTGCGACTGCCAATCGATTTAAAATGGACGAATTAGTATATACTGAGATTTTGAACGAAATAAATCAACGGACAAAAAAAGTGGAATATACACTCATATACATAATTTTTTGAACTTTTTTATTATTCATTTTTCGAATTTAAAATTTTTGTCCACAAACGTATTTTGACTTGCTGATTCCGAATTTTCGAACGAAAATGTCGAAAACTCATCAGAAATATTTTTGGCGGCAAAAAAACCATCTAAAAACTGATTTAGAACTGACCGACTGGAGAACGGATAGAGATAGACAAATTCTGCGAAAGCCAATCGATTTAAAATGGCCAAATTAGTATATAGTGAGATTTTGAACGAACTAAATCACCGAACAAAAAAGTCGAATATACACTCATACACATAATATTTTGAACTTTTTTATTATTCATTTTTCGAATTTCAAATTTTTGTCCCCAAACGTATTTTGACGTGCTGATTACGAATTTTTGAACGAATATTTCGAAAACTCATCAGAAATATTTTTGGCGGCAAAAAAACCATCTCAAAGCTGATTTAGAGCTGACTAACTCGAGAACGATTAGAGATAGACAAATTCTGCGAATGCCAATCGATTTAAAATGGCCGAATTAGTATATACTGAGATTTTGAACGAACTAAATCACCGGACAAAAAAGTCGAATATACACTCATATACATAATTTTTCGAACTTTTTTATTATTCATTTTTCGAATTTCAAATTTTCATCCCCAAACGTATTTTTACGTACTGATTCCGAATTTCCGAACGAAAATTTCGAAAACTCATCAGTAATATTTTTGGCGGCAAAAAAACATATAAAAGCTGATTTAGAGCTGACTAACTCGAGAACGGTTAGAGATAGTCAAATTCTGCGAATGCCAATCGATTTGAAATGGCCGAATTAGTAAATACCTGAGATATCGAACGAAATAAATCACCGAACAAAAAAGTCGAATATACACTCATACACAAAATATTTTGAACTTTTTTATTATTAATTTTTCGAATTTCAAATTTTTGTCCCCAAACGTATTTTGACGTGCTGATTCCGAATTTTCGAACGAAAATTTCGAAAACTCATCAGTAATATTTTTGGCGGCAAAAAAACCATCTCAAAGCTGATTTAGAGCTGACTAACTCGAGAACGGTTAGAGATAGTCAAATTCTGCGAATGCCAATCGATTTGAAATGGCCGAATTAGTAAATACCTGAGATATCGAACGAAATAAATCACCGAACAAAAAAGTCGAATATATACTCATATACATAATTTTTCGAACTTTTTTATTATTCATTTTTCGAATTTCAAATTTTTATCCCCAAACGTATTTTGACGTACTGATTCCGAATTTTCGAACGAAAATTTCGAAAACTCATCAGAAATATTTTTGGCGGCAAAAAAAACATCTCAAAGCTGATTTGGAGCTGACTAACTCGAGAACGGTAAAAGACAGACAAATTCTGCGAATGCCAATCGATTTGAAATGGCCAAATTAGTATATACCTGAGATTTTGAACGAAATAAATCACCGAACAAAAAAGTCGAATATACACTCATACACATAATATTTTGAACTTTTTTATTATTAATTTTTAGAATTTCAAATTTTTGTCCCCAAACGTATTTTGACGTGCTGATTCCGAATTTTCGAACGAAAATTCTGAAATCTCATCAGTAATATTTTTGGCGGCAAAAAAACATATTAAAGCTGATTTAGAGCTGAATAACTCGAGAACGGTTAGAGATAGACAAATTCTGCGAATGCCAATCGATTTGAAATGGCCAAATTAGAATATACCTGAGATTTTGAACGAAATAAATCACCGAACAAAAAAGTCGAATAAACACTCATACACATAATATTTCGAACTTTTTTATTATTCATTTTTCGAATTTCAAATTTTTGTCCCCAAAACGTATTTTGACGTGCTGATTCCGAATTTTTGAACGAATATTTCGAAAACTCATCAGAAATATTTTTGGCGGCAAAAAAACCATCTCAAAGCTGATTTAGAGCTGACTGACTCGAGAACGATTAGAGATAGACAAATTCTGCGAAAGCCAATCGATTTAAAATGGCCGAATTAGTATAAGTATACTGAGATTTTGAACGAACTAAATCACCGGACAAAAAAGTCGAATATACACTCATATACATAATTTTTCGAACTTTTTTATTATTTATTTTTCGAATTTCAAATTTTTATCCCCAAACGTATTTGGACGTGCTGATTCCGAATTTTCAAACGAATATGTCGAAAACTCATCAGATATATTTTTGGCGGCAAAAAAACCATCTCCAAGCTGATTTGGAGCTGACTAACTCGATAACGGTAAAAGATAGACAAATTCTGCGAATGCCAATCGATTTAAAATGACCGAATTAGTATATTCTGAGATTTTGAACGAAATAAATCAACAGAGAAAAAAGTCGAATATACACTCATATACATAATTTTTTGAACTTTTTTATTATTCATTTTTCGAATTTCAAATTTTTGTCCCCAAACGTACTTTGACGTGCTGATTACGAATTTTTGAACGAATATGTCGAAAACTCATCAGAAATATTTTTGGCGGCAAAAAAACCATCTCCAAGCTGATTTGGAGCTGACTAACTCGATAACGGTAAAAGATAGACAAATTCTGCGAATGCCAATCGATTTAAAATGGCCAAATTAGTATATACTGAGATTTTGAACGAACTAAATCACCGGCCAAAAAAGTCGAGTATACACTCATATACATAATATTTCGAACTTTTTTATTATTCATTTTTCGAATTTCAAATTTTTATCCCCAAACGTATTTTGACGTACTGATTCCGAATTTTCGAACGAAAATTTCGAAAACTCATCAGTAATACTTTTGGCGGCAAAAAAACATATAAAAGCTGATTAAGAGCTGACTAACTCGAGAACGGTTAGAGTTAGTCAAATTCTGCGAATGCCAATCGATTTGAAATGGCCGAATTAGTATATACTGAGATTTTGAACGAATTAAATCACCGGACAAAAAGGTCGAATATACTCTCATATACATAATTTTTCGAACTTTTTTATTATTTATTTTTCGAATTTCAAATTTTTACCCCCAAACGTATTTTGACGTGCTGATTCCGAATTTTCAAACGAATATGTCGAAAACACATCAGAATTATTTTTGGTGGCAAAAAAACCATCTCAAAGCTGATTTGGAGCTGACTAACTCGAGAACGGTAAAAGATAGACAAATTCTGCGAATGCCAATCGATTTAAAATGACCGAATTAGTATATTCTGAGATTTTGAACGAAATAAATCAACAGAGAAAAAAGTCGAATTTACACTCATATACATAATTTTTCGAACTTTTTTATTATTCATTTTTCGAATTTCGAACTTTTATCCCCAAACGTATTTTGACGTGCTGATTCCGAATTTTCGAACGAATATGTCGAAAACTCATCAGAAATATTTTTGGCGGCATAAAAACCATCTCAAAGCTGATTTAGAGCTGACTAACTCGAGAACGGTTAGAGATAGACAAATTCTGCGACTGCCAATCGATTTAAAATGGCCGAATTAGTATATACTGAGATTTTGAACGAAATAAATCAACGGACAAAAAAAGTCGAATATACACTCATATACATAATTTTTGGAACTTTTTTATTATTCATTTTTCGAATTTAAAATTTTTGTCCCCAAACGTATTTTGACTTGCTGATTCCGAATTTTCGAACGAAAATGTCGAAAACTCATCAGAAATATTTTTGGCGGCAAAAAAACCATCTAAAAACTGATTTAGAACTGACCGACTGGAGAACGGATAGATATAGACAAATTCTGCGAAAGCCAATCGATTTAAAATGGCCAAATTAGTATATAGTGAGATTTTGAACGAACTAAATCACCGAACAAAAAAGTCGAATATACACTCATACACATAATATTTTGAACTTTTTTATTATTCATTTTTCGAATTTCAAATGTTTGTCCCCAAACGTATTTTGACGTGCTGATTCCGAATTTTTGAACGAATATTTCGAAAACTCATCAGAAATATTTTTGGCGGCAAAAAAACCATCTCAAAGCTGATTTAGAGCTGACTAACTCGAGAACGATTAGAGATAGACAAATTCTGCGAATGCCAATCGATTTAAAATGGCCGAATTAGTATATACTGAGATTTTGAACGAACTAAATCACAGGACAAAAAAGTCGAATATACACTCATATACATAATTTTTCGAACTTTTTTATTATTCATTTTTCGAATTTCAAATTTTTATCCCCAAACGTATTTTTACGTGCTGATTCCGAATTTTCAAACGAATATGTCGAAAACTCATTAGATATATTTTTGGCGGCAAAAAAACCATCTCCAAGCTGATTTGGAGCTGACTAACTCGATAACGGTAAAAGATAGACAAATTCTGCGAATGCCAATCGATTTAAAATGACCGAATTAGTATTTTCTGAGATTTTGAACGAAATAAATCAACAGAGAAAAAAGTCGAATATACACTCATATACATAATTTTTTGAACTTTTTTATTATTCATTTTTCGAATTTCAAATTTTTGTCCCCAAACGTACTTTGACGTGCTGATTACGAATTTTTGAACGAATATGTCGAAAACTCATCAGAAATATTTTTGGCGGCAAAAAAACCATCTAAAAACTGATTTAGAGCTGACTAACTCGAGAACGGTGAGAGATAGACAAATTCTGCGAATGCCAATCGATTTAACATGGCCAAATTAGTATATACTGAGATTTTGAACGAACTAAATCACCGGCCAAAAAAGTCGAATATACACTCATATACATAATATTTCGAACTTTTTTATTATTCATTTTTCGAATTTCAAATTTTTATCCCCAAACGTATTTTGACGTACTGATTCCGAATTTTCGAACGAAAATTTCGAAAACTCATCAGTAATACTTTTGGCGGCAAAAAAACATATAAAAGCTGATTAAGAGCTGACTAACTCGAGAACGGTTAGAGTTAGTCAAATTCTGCGAATGCCAATCGATTTGAAATGGCCGAATTAGTATATACTGAGATTTTGAACGAACTAAATCACCGGACAAAAAGGTCGAATATACACTCATATACATAATTTTTCGAACTTTTTTATTATTTATTTTTCGAATTTCAAATTTTTACCCCCAAACGTATTTTGACGTGCTGATTCCGAATTTTCAAACGAATATGTCGAAAACACATCAGAATTATTTTTGGCGGCAAAAAAACCATCTCAAAGCTGATTTGGAGCTGACCAACTCGAGAACGGTAAAAGATAGACAAATTCTGCGATTGCCAATCGATTTAAAATGACCGAATTAGTATATTCTGAGATTTTGAACGAAATAAATCAACAGAGAAAAAAGTCGAATATACACTTATATACATAATTTTTTGAACTTTTTTATTATTCATTTTTCGAATTTCAAATTTTTGTCCCCAAACGTATTTTGACGTGCTGATTCCGAATTTTTGAACGAATATGTCGAAAACTCATCAGAAATATTTTTGGCGGCAAAAAAAACATCTAAAAACTGATTTAGAGCTGACTAACTCGAGAACGGTGAGAGATAGACAAATTCTGCGAATGCCAATCGATTTAAAATGGCCAAATTAGTATATACTGAGATTTTGAACGAACTAAATCACCGGACAAAAAAGTCGAATATACACTCATATACATAATTTTTCGAACTTTTTTATTATTCATTTTTAGAATTTTAAACTTTCATCCCCAAACGTATTTTGACGTGCTGATTCCGAATTTTCGAACGAATATGTCGAAAACTCATCAGAAATATTTTTGGCGGCATAAAAACCATCTAAAAACTGATTTAGAACTGACCACTGAAGAACGGATAGAGATAGACAAATTCTGCGAATGCCAATCGATTTGAAATGGCCGAATTAGTATATACCTGAGATTTTGAACAAAATAAATCACCGAACAAAAAAGTCGAAGATGCACTCATACACATAATATTTTGAACTTTTTTATTATTAATTTTTCGAATTTCAAATTTTTGTCTCCAAACGTATTTTGACGTGCTGATTCCGAATTTTTGAACGAATATTTCGAAAACTCATCAGAAATATTTTTGGCGGCAAAAAAACCATCTCAAAGCTGATTTGGAGCTGACTAACTCGAGAACGGTTAGAGATAGTCAAATTCTGCGAATGCCAATCGATTTGAAATGGCCGAATTAGTATATACCTGAGATATTGAACGAAATAAATCACCGAACAAAAAAGTCGAATATACACTCATACACATAATATTTTGAACTTTTTTATTATTAATTTTTCGAATTTAAAATTTTTGTCCCCAAACGTATTTTGACGTGCTGATTCCGAATTTTCGAATGAAAATTTCGAAAACTCATCAGTAATATTTTTGGCGGCAAAAAAACATATAAAAGCTGATTTAGAGCTGACTAAATCGAGAACGGTTAGAGATAGACAAATTCTGCGAATGCCAATCGATTTGAAATGGCCGAATTAGAATATACCTGAGATTTTGAACGAAATAAATCACCGAACAAAAAAGTCGAATATACACTCATACACATAATATTTTGAACTTTTTTATTATTAATTTTTCGAATTTCAAATTTTTGTCCCCAAACGTATTTTGACGTGCTGATTCCGAATTTTCGAACGAAAATTTCGAAAACACATCAGTAATATTTTTGGCGGCAAAAAAACATATAAAAGCTGATTTAGAGCTGAATAACTGGAGAACGGTTAGAGATAGACAAATTCTGCGAATGCCAATCGATTTGAAATGGCCGAATTAGTATATACCTGAGATTTTGAAAGAAATAAATCACCGAACAAAAAAGTCGAATATACACTCATACACATAATATTTTGAACTTTTTTATTATTAATTTTTCGAATTTTAAATTTTTGTCCCCAAACGTATTTTGACGTGCTGATTCCGAATTTTTGAACGAATATTTCGAAAACTCATCAGAAATATTTTTGGCGTCAAAAAAACCATCTCAAAGCTGATTTAGAGCTGACTAATTCGAGAACGATTAGAGATAGACAAATTTTTGCGAATGCCAATCGATTTAAAATGGCCGAATTAGTATATACTGAGATTTTGAACGAAATAAATCAATTGACAAAAAAGTCGAATATACACTCACACACATAATATTTTGAACTTTTTTATTATTCATTTTTCGAATTTCAAGTTTTTGTCCCCAAACGTATTTTGACGTGCTGATTCCAAATTTTCAAACGAATATGTCGAAAACTCATGAGAAATATTTTTGGCGGCAAAAAAACCATCTCAAAGCTGATTTGGAGCTGACTAACTCGAGAACGGTAAAAGATAGACAAATTCTGCGAATGCCAATCGATTTAAAATGACCGAATTAGTATATTCTGAGATTTTGAACGAAATAAATCAACAGAGAAAAAAGTCGAATATACACTCATATACATAATTTTTTGAACTTTTTTATTATTCATTTTTCGAATTTCAAATTTTTGTTCCCAATTGTATTTTGACGTGCTGATTCCGAATTTTTGAACGAATATGTCGAAAACTCATCAGAAATATTTTTGGCGGCAAAAAAACCATCTAAAAACTGATTTAGAGCTGACTAACTCGAGAACGGTGAGAGAGAGATAAATTCTGCGAATGCCAATCGATTTAAAATGGCCAAATTAGTATATACTGCGATTTTGAACGAAATAAATCACCGGACAAAAAAGTCGAATATACACTGATATACATAATTTTTCGAACTTTTTTGTTATTTATTTTTCGAATTTCAAATTTTTACTCCCAAACATATTTTGACGTGCTGATTCCGAATGTTCAAACGAATATGTCGAAAACTCATCAGAAATATTTTTGGCGGCAAAAAAACCATCTCAAAGCTGATTTGGAGCTGACTAACTCGAGAACGGTAAAAGATAGACAAATTCTGCGAATGCCATTCGATTTAAAATGACCGAATTAGTATATTCTGAGATTTTGAACGAAATATATCAACAGAGAAAAAAGTCGAATATACACTCATATACATAATTTTTTGAACTTTTTTATTATTCATTTTTCGAATTTAAAATTTTTGTCCCCAAACGTATTTTGACTTGCTGATTCCGAATTTTCGAACGAAAATGTCGAAAACTCATCAGAAATATTTTTGGCGGCAAAAAAACCATCTAAAAACTGATTTAGAACTGACCGACTGGAGAACGGATAGAGATAGACAAATTCTGCGAAAGCCAATCGATTTAAAATGGCTAAATTAGTATATAGTGAGATTTTGAACGAACTAAATCACCGAACAAAAAAGTCGAATATACACTCATACACATAATATTTTGAACTTTTTTATTATTCATTTTTCGAATTTCAAATTTTGGTCCCGAAACGTATTTTGACGTGCTGATTCCGAATTTTTGAACGAATATTTCGAAAACTCATCAGAAATATTTTTGGCGGCAAAAAAACCATCTCAAAGCTGATTTAGAGCTGACTAACTCGAGAACGATTAGAGATAGACAAATTCTGCGAATGCCAATCGATTTAAAATGGCCGAATTAGTATATACTGAGATTTTGAACGAACTAAATCACCGGACAAAAAAGTCGAATATACACTCATATACATAATTTTTCGAACTTTTTTATTATTCATTTTTCGAATTTCAAATTTTCATCCCCAAACGTATTTTTACGTACTGATTCCGAATTTCCGAACGAAAATTTCGAAAACTCATCAGTAATATTTTTGGCGGCAAAAAAACATATAAAAGCTGATTTAAAGCTGACTAACTCGAGAACGGTTAGAGATAGTCAAATTCTGCGAATGCCAATCGATTTGAAATGGCCGAATTAGTAAATACCTGAGATATCGAACGAAATAAATCACCGAACAAAAAAGTCGAATATACACTCATACACATAATATTTTGAACTTTTTTATTATTAATTTTTCGAATTTCAAATTTTTGTCCTCAAACTTATTTTGACGTGCTGATTCCGAATTTTCGAACGAAAATTTCGAAAACTCATCAGTAATATTTTTGGCATCAAAAAAACCATCTCAAAGCTGATTTAGAGCTGACTAACTCGAGAACGGTTAGAGATAGTCAAATTCTGCGAATGCCAATCGATTTGAAATGGCCGAATTAGTAAATACCTGAGATATCGAACGAAATAAATCACCGAACAAAAAAGTCGAATATATACTCATATACATAATTTTTCGAACTTTCTTATTATTCATTTTTCGAATTTAAAATTTTTGTCCCCAAACGTATTTTGACTTGCTGATTCCGAATTTTCGAACGAAAATGTCGAAAACTCATCAGAAATATTTTTGGCGGCAAAAAAACCATCTCAAAGCTGATTTAGAGCTGACTAACTCGAGAACGATTAGAGATAGACAAATTCTGCGAATGCCAATCGATTTAAAATGGCCGAATTAGTATATACTGAGATTTTGAACGAACTAAATCACCGGACAAAAAAGTCGAATATACACTCATATACATAATTTTTCGAACTTTTTTATTATTCATTTTTCGAATTTCAAATTTTTATCCCCAAACGTATTTTTACGTACTGATTCCGAATTTCCGAACGAAAATTTCGAAAACTCATCAGTAATATTTTTGGCGGCAAAAAAACATATAAAAGCTGATTTAGAGCTGACTAACTCGAGAACGGTTAGAGATAGTCAAATTCTGCGAATGCCAATCGATTTGAAATGGCCGAATTAGTAAATACCTGAGATATCGAATGAAATAAATCACCGAACAAAAAAGTCGAATATACACTCATACACATAATATTTTGAACTTTTTTATTATTAATTTTTCGAATTTCAAATTTTTGTCCCCAAACTTATTTTGACGTGCTGATTCCGAATTTTCGAACGAAAATTTCGAAAACTCATCAGTAATATTTTTGGCGGCAAAAAAACCATCTCAAAGCTGATTTAGAGCTGACTAACTCGAGAACGGTGAAAGATAGACAAATTCTGCGAATACCAATCGATTTAAAATGACCGAATTAGTATATTCTGAGATTTTGAACGAAATAAATCAACAGAGAAAAAAGTCGAATATACACTCATATACATAATTTTTCGAACTTTTTTATTATTCATTTTTCGAATTTCAAATTTTTATCCCCAAACGTATTTTGACGTACTGATTCCGAATTTTCGAACGAAAATTTCGAAAACTCATCAGAAATATATTTGGCGGCAAAAAAAACATCTCAAAGCTGATTTGGAGCTGACTAACTCGAGAACGGTAAAAGACAGACAAATTCTGCGAATGCCTATCGATTTGAAATGGCCGAATTAGAATATACCTGAGATTTTGAACGAAATAAATCACCGAACAAAAAAGTCGAATAAACACTCATACACATAATATTTTGAACTTTTTTATTATTCATTTTTCGAATTTCAAATTTTTGTCCCCAAACGTATTTTGACGTGCTGATTCCGAATTTTTGAACGAATATTTCGAAAACTCATCAGAAATATTTTTGGCGGCAAAAAAACCATCTCAAAGCTGATTTAGAGCTGACTAACTCGAGAACGATTAGAGATAGACAAATTCTGCGAAAGCCAATCGATTTAAAATGGCCGAATTAGTATAAGTATACTGAGATTTTGAACGAACTAAATCACCGGACAAAAAAGTCGAATATACACTCATATACATAATTTTTCGAACTTTTTTATTATTTATTTTTCGAATTTCAAATTTTTACCCCCAAACGTATTTTGACGTGCTGATTCCGAATTTTCAAACGAATATGTCGAAAACACATCAGAATTATTTTTGGCGGCAAAAAAACCATCTCAAAGCTGATTTGGAGCTGACTAACTCGAGAACGGTAAAAGATAGACAAATTCTGCGAATGCCAATCGATTTAAAATGACCGAATTAGTATATTCGGAGATTTTGAACGAAATAAATCAACAGAGAAAAAAGTCGAATATACACTCATATACATAATTTTTTGAACTTTTTTATTATTCATTTTTCGAATTTCAAATTTTTGTCCCCAAACGTATTTTGACGTGCTGATTCCGAATTTTTGAACGAATATGTCGAAAACTCATCAGAAATATTTTTGGCGGCAAAAAAAACATCTAAAAACTGATTTAGAGCTGACTAACTCAAGAACGGTGAGAGATAGACAAATTCTGCGAATGCCAATCGATTTAAAATGGCCAAATTAGTATATACTGAGATTTTGAACGAACTAAATCACCGGACAAAAAAGTCGAATATACACTCATATACATAATTTTTCGAACTTTTTTATTATTCATTTTTAGAACTTTAAACTTTCATCCCCAAACGTATTTTGACGTGCTGATTCCGAATTTTCGAACGAATATGTCGAAAACTCATCAGAAATATTTTTGGCGGCATAAAAACCATCTAAAAACTGATTTAGAACTGACCGACTGAAGAACGGATAGAGATAGACAAATTCTGCGAATGCCAATCGATTTGAAATGGCCGAATTAGTATAAACCTGAGATTTTGAACGAAATAAATCACCGAACAAAAAAGTCGAATATACACTCATACACATAATATTTTGAACTTTTTTATTATTAATTTTTCGAATTTCAAATTTTTGTCTCCAAACGTATTTTCACGTGCTGATTCCGAATTTTTGAACGAATATTTCGAAAACTCATCAGAAATATTTTTGGCGGCAAAAAAACCATCTCAAAGCTGATTTGGAGCTGACTAACTCGAGAACGGTTAGAGATAGTCAAATTCTGCGAATGCCAATCGATTTGAAATGGCCGAATTAGTATATACCTGAGATATTGAACGAAATAAATCACCGAACAAAAAAGTCGAATATACACTCATACACATAATATTTTGAACTTTTTTATTAATAATTTTTCGAATTTAAAATTTTTGTCCCCAAACGTATTTTGACGTGCTGATTCCGAATTTTTGAACGAATATTTCGAAAACTCATCAGTAATATTTTTGGCGGCAAAAAAACATATAAAAGCTGATTTAGAGCTGACTAAATCGAGAACGGTTAGAGATAGACAAATTCTGCGAATGCCAATCGATTTGAAATGGCCGAATTAGAATAAACCTGAGATTTTGAACGAAATAAATCACCGAACAAAAAAGTCGAATATACACTCATACACATAATATTTTGAACTTTTTTATTATTAATTTTTCGAATTTCAAATTTTTGTCCCCAAACGTATTTTGACGTGCTGATTCCGAATTTTCGAACGAAAATTTCGAAAACACATCAGTAATATTTTTGGCGGCAAAAAAACATATAAAAGCTGATTTAGAGCTGACTAACTGGAGAACGGTTAGAGATAGACAAATTCTGCGAATGCCAATCGATTTGAAATGGCCGAATTAGTATATACCTGAGATTTTGAAAGAAATAAATCACCGAACAAAAAAGTCGAATATACACTCATACACATAATATTTTGAACTTTTTTATTATTAATTTTTCGAATTTCAAATTTTTGTCCCCAAACGTATTTTGACGTGCTGATTCCGAATTTTTGAACGAATATTTCGAAAACTCATCAGAAATATTTTTGGCGTCAAAAAAACCATCTCAAAGCTGATTTAGAGCTGACTAACTCGAGAACGATTAGAGATAGACAAATTTTTGCGAATGCCAATCGATTTAAAATGGCCGAATTAGTATATACTGAGATTTTGAACGAAATGAATCAACGGACAAAAAAAGTCGAATATACACTCATATACATAATTTCTTGAACTTTTTTATTTTTAATTTTTCGAATTTCAAATTTTTGTCCCCAAACGTATTTTGACGTGCTGATTCCGAATTTTCGAACGGAAATTTCGAAAACTCATCAGCAATATTTTTGCCGGCAAAAAAACATATAAAAGCTGATTTATAGCTGACTAACTCGAGAACGGTTAGAGATAGACAAATTCTGCGAATGCCAATCGATTTGAAATGGCCGAATTAGAATATACCTGAGATTTTGAACGAAATAAATCACCGAACAAAAAAGTCGAATATACACTCATACACATAATATTTTGAACTTTTTTATTATTCATTTTTCGAATTTCAAATTTTTGTCCCCAAACGTATTTTGACGTGCTGATTCCGAATTTTTGAACGAATATTTCGAAAACTCATCAGAAATATTTTTGGCGGCAAAAAAACCATCTCAAAGCTGATTTAGAGCTGACTAACTCGAGAACGATTAGAGATAGACAAATTCTGCGAAAGCCAATCGATTTAAAATGGCCGAATTAGTATAAGTATACTGAGATTTTGAACGAACTAAATCACCGGACAAAAAAGTCGAATATACACTCATATACATAATTTTTCGAACTTTTTTATTATTTATTTTTCGAATTTCAAATTTTTATCCCCAAACGTATTTTGACGTGCGGATTCCGAATTTTCAAACGAATATGTCGAAAACTCATCAGATATATTTTTGGCGGCAAAAAAACCATCTCCAAGCTGATTTGGAGCTGACTAACTCGATAACGGTAAAAGATAGACACATTCTGCGAATGCCAATCGATTTAAAATGACCGAATTAGTATATTCTGAGATTTTGAACGAAATAAATCAACAGAGAAAAAAGTCGAATATACACTCATATACATAATTTTTTGAACTTTTTTATTATTCATTTTTCGAATTTCAAATTTTTGTCCCCAAACGTACTTTGACGTGCTGATTACGAATTTTTGAACGAATATGTCGAAAACTCATCAGAAATATTTTTGGCGGCAAAAAAACCATCTAAAAACTGATTTAGAGCTGACTAACTCGAGAACGGTGAGAGATAGACAAATTCTGCGAATGCCAATCGATTTAAAATGGCCAAATTAGTATATACTGAGATTTTGAACGAACTAAATCACCGGCCAAAAAAGTCGAATATACACTCATATACATAATATTTCGAACTTTTTTATTATTCATTTTTCGAATTTCAAATTTTTATCCCCAAACGTATTTTGACGTGCTGATTCCGAATTTTCGAACGAAAATTCCGAAAACTCATCAGTAATTATTTTGGCGGCAAAAAAACATATTAAAGCTGATTTAGAGCTGAATAACTCGAGAACGGTTAGAGATAGACAAATTCTGCGAATGCCAATCGATTTGAAATGGCCGAATTAGAATATACCTGAGATTTTGAACGAAATAAATCACCGAACAAAAAAGTCGAATATACACTCATACACATAATATTTTGAACTTTTTTATTATTAATTTTTAGAATTTCAAATTTTTGTCCCCAAACGTATTTTGACGTGCTGATTCCGAATTTTCGAACGAAAATTCCGAAAACTCATCAGTAATATTTTTGGCGGCAAAAAAACATATTAAAGCTGATTTAGAGCTGAATAACTCGAGAACGGTTAGAGATAGACAAATTCTGCGAATGCCAATCGATTTGAAATGGCCGAATTAGAATATACCTGAGATTTTGAACGAAATAAATCACCGAACAAAAAAGTCGAATAAACACTCATACACATAATATTTTGAACTTTTTTATTATTCATTTTTCGAATTTCAAATTTTTGTCCCCAAACGTATTTTGACGTGCTGATTCCGAATTTTTGAACGAATATTTCGAAAACTCATCAGAAATATTTTTGGCGGCAAAAAAACCATCTCAAAGCTGATTTAGAGCTGACTAACTCGAGAACGATTAGAGATAGACAAATTCTGCGAGAGCCAATCGATTTAAAATGGCCGAATTAGTATAAGTATACTGATATTTTGAACGAACTAAATCACCGGACAAAAAAGTCGAATATACACTCATATACATAATTTTTCGAACTTTTTTATTATTTATTTTTCGAATTTCAAATTTTTATCCCCAAACGTATTTTGACGTGCTGATTCCGAATTTTCAAACGAATATGTCGAAAACTCATCAGATATATTTTTGGCGGCAAAAAAACCATCTCCAAGCTAATTTGGAGCTGACTAACTCGATAACGGTAAAAGATAGACAAATTCTGCGAATGCCAATCGATTTAAAATGACCGAATTAGTATATTCTGAGATTTTGAACGAAATAAATCAACAGAGAAAAAAGTCGAATATACACTCATATACATAATTTTTTGAACTTTTTTATTATTCATTTTTCGAATTTCAAATTTTTGTCCCCAAACGTACTTTGACGTGCTGATTACGAATATTTGAACGAATATGTCGAAAACTCATCAGAAATATTTTTGGCGGCAAAAAAACCATCTAAAAACTGATTTAGCGCTGACTAACTCGAGAACGGTGAGAGATAGACAAATTCTGCGAATGCCAATCGATTTAAAATGGCCAAATTAGTATAAACTGAGATTTTGAACGAACTAAATCACCGGCCAAAAAAGTCGACTCATATACATAATATTTCGAACTTTTTTATTATTCATTTTTCGAATTTCAAATTTTTATCCCCAAACGTATTTTGACGTACTGATTCCGAATTTTCGAACGAAAATTTCGAGAACTCATCAGTAATACTTTTGGCGGCAAAAAAACATATAAAAGCTGATTAAGAGCTGACTAACTCGAGAACGGTTAGAGTTAGTCAAATTCTGCTAATGCCAATCGATTTGAAATGGCCGAATTAGTATATACTGAGATTTTGAACGAACTAAATCACCGGACAAAAAGGTCGAATATACACTCATATACATAATTTTTCGAACTTTTTTATTATTTATTTTTCGAATTTCAAATTTTTACCCCCAAACGTATTTTGACGTGCTGATTCCGAATTTTCAAACGAATATGTCGAAAACACATCAGAATTATTTTTGGCGGCAAAAAAACCATCTCAAAGCTGATTTGGAGCTGACTAACTCGAGAACGGTAAAAGATAGACAAATTCTGCGAATGCCAATCGATTTAAAATGACCGAATTAGTATATTCGGAGATTTTGAACGAAATAAATCAACAGAGAAAAAAGTCGAATATACACTCATATACATAATTTTTTGAACTTTTTTATTATTCATTTTTCGAATTTCAAATTTTTGTCCCCAAACGTATTTTGACGTGCTGATTCCGAATTTTTGAACGAATATGTCGAAAACTCATCAGAAATATTTTTGGCGGCAAAAAAAACATCTAAAAACTGATTTAGAGCTGACTAACTCGAGAACGGTGAGAGATAGACAAATTCTGCGAATGCCAATCGATTTAAAATGGCCAAATTAGTATATACTGAGATTTTGAACGAACTAAATCACCGGACAAAAAAGTCGAATATACACTCATATACATAATTTTTCGAACTTTTTTATTATTCATTTTTAGAACTTTAAACTTTCATCCCCAAACGTATTTTGACGTGCTGATTCCGAATTTTCGAACGAATATGTCGAAAACTCATCAGAAATATTTTTGGCGGCATAAAAACCATCTAAAAACTGATTTAGAACTGACCGACTGAAGAACGGATAGAGATAGACAAATTCTGCGAATGCCAATCGATTTGAAATGGCCGAATTAGTATAAACCTGAGATTTTGAACGAAATAAATCACCGAACAAAAAAGTCGAATATACACTCATACACATAATATTTTGAACTTTTTTATTATTAATTTTTCGAATTTCAAATTTTTGTCTCCAAACGTATTTTCACGTGCTGATTCCGAATTTTTGAACGAATATTCCGAAAACTCATCAGAAATATTTTTGGCGGCAAAAAAACCATCTCAAAGCTGATTTGGAGCTGACTAACTCGAGAACGGTTAGAGATAGTCAAATTCTGCGAATGCCAATCGATTTGAAATGGCCGAATTAGTATATACCTGAGATATTGAACGAAATAAATCACCGAACAAAAAAGTCGAATATACACTCATACACATAATATTTTGAACTTTTTTATTAATAATTTTTCGAATTTAAAATTTTTGTCCCCAAACGTATTTTGACGTGCTGATTCCGAATTTTTGAACGAATATTTCGAAAACTCATCAGTAATATTTTTGGCGGCAAAAAAACATATAAAAGCTGATTTAGAGCTGACTAAATCGAGAACGGTTAGAGATAGACAAATTCTGCGAATGCCAATCGATTTGAAATGGCCGAATTAGAATAAACCTGAGATTTTGAACGAAATAAATCACCGAACAAAAAAGTCGAATATACACTCATACACATAATATTTTGAACTTTTTTATTATTAATTTTTCGAATTTCAAATTTTTGTCCCCAAACGTATTTTGACGTGCTGATTCCGAATTTTCGAACGGAAATTTCGAAAACTCATCAGCAATATTTTTGCCGGCAAAAAAACATATAAAAGCTGATTTATAGCTGACTAACTCGAGAACGGTTAGAGATAGACAAATTCTGCGAATGCCAATCGATTTGAAATGGCCGAATTAGAATATACCTGAGATTTTGAACGAAATAAATCACCGAACAAAAAAGTCGAATATACACTCATACACATAATATTTTGAACTTTTTTATTATTAATTTTTCGAATTTCAAATTTTTGTCCCCAAACGTATTTTGACGTGTTGATTCCGAATTTTTGAACGAATATTTCGAAAACTCATCAGAAATATTTTTGGCGGCAAAAAAACCATCTCAAAGATGATTTAGAGCTGACTAACTCGAGAACGATTAGAGATAGACAAATTCTGCGAATGCCAATCGATTTAAAATGGCCGAATTAGTATATACTGAGATTTTGAGCGAACTAAATCACCGGACAAAAAAGTCGAATATACACTCATATACATAATTTTTCGAACTTTTTTATTATTTATTTTTCGAATTTCAAATTTTTATCCCCAAACGTATTTTGACGTGCTGATTCCGAATTTTCAAACAAATATGTTGAAAACTCATGAGAAATATTTTTGGCGGCAAAAAAACCATCTCAAAGCTGATTTGGAGCTGACTAACTCGAGAACGGTAAAAGATAGACAAATTCTGCGAATGCCAATCGATTTAAAATGACCGAATTAGTATATTCTGAGATTTTGAACGAAATAAATCAACAGAGAAAAAAGTCGAATATACACTCATATACATAATTTTTTGAACTTTCTTATTATTCATTTTTCGAATTTCTAATTTTTGTTCCCAAACGTATTTTGACGTGCTGATTCCGAATTTTTGAACGAATATGTCGAAAACTCATCAGAAATATTTTTGGCGGCAAAAAAACCATTTAAAAACTGATTTAGAGCTGACTAACTCGAGAACGGTGAGAGAGAGATAAATTCTGCGAATGCCAATCGATTTGAAATGGCCGAACTAGTATATACTGCGATTTTGAACGAAATAAATCACCGGACAAAAAAGTCGAATATACACTGATATACATAATTTTTCGAACTTTTTTGTTATTTATTTTTCGAATTTCAAATTTTTACTCCCAAACGTATTTTGACGTGCTGATTCCGAATTTTCAAACGAATATGTCGAAAACTCATCAGAAATATTTTTGGCGGCAAAAAAACCATCTCAAAGCTGATTTGGAGCTGACTAACTCGAGAACGGTAAAAGATAGACAAATTCTGCGAATGCCATTCGATTTAAAATGACCGAATTAGTATATTCTGAGATTTTGAACGAAATATATCAACAGAGAAAAAAGTCGAATATACACTCATATACATAATTTTTCGAACTTTTTTATTATTCATTTTTCGAATTTCAAACTTTCTTCCCCAAACGTATTTTGACGTGCTGCTTCCGAATTTTCGAACGAACATGTCGAAAACTCATCAGAAATATTTTTGGCGGCAAAAAAACCATCTAGAAACTGATTTAGAGCTGACTTACTCGAGAACGGTGAGAGATAGACAAATTCTGCGAATGCCAATCGATTTAAAATGGCCAAATTAGTATATACTGAGATTTTGAACGAACTAAATCACCGGACAAAAAAGTGGAATATACACTCATATACATAATTTTTCGAACTTTTTTATTATTCATTTTTCGAATTTCAAATCTGAGATTTTGAACGAAATAAATCAACGGACAAAAAAAGTCGAATATACACTCATATACATAATTTTTTGAACTTTTTTATTATTCATTTTTCGAATTTAAAATTTTTGTCCCCAAACGTATTTTGACTTGCTGATTCCGAATTTTCGAACGAATATGTCGAAAACTCATCAGAAATATTTTAGGCGGCAAAAAAACCATCTAAAAACTGATTTAGAGCTGACTAACTCGAGAACGGTGAGAGATAGACAAATTCTGCGAATGCCAATCGATTTAAAATGGCCAAATTAGTATATACTGAGATTTTGAACGAACTAAATCACCGGCCAAAAAAGTCGAATATACACTCATATACATAATATTTCGAACTTTTTTATTATTCATTTTTCGAATTTCAAATTTTTATCCCCAAACGTATTTTGACGTGCTGATTCCGAATTTTCGAACGAAAATTCCGAAAACTCATCAGTAATTATTTTGGCGGCAAAAAAACATATTAAAGCTGATTTAGAGCTGAATAACTCGAGAACGGTTAGAGATAGACAAATTCTGCGAATGCCAATCGATTTGAAATGGCCGAATTAGAATATACCTGAGATTTTGAACGAAATAAATCACCGAACAAAAAAGTCGAATATACACTCATACACATAATATTTTGAACTTTTTTATTATTAATTTTTAGAATTTCAAATTTTTGTCCCCAAACGTATTTTGACGTGCTGATTCCGAATTTTCGAACGAAAATTCCGAAAACTCATCAGTAATATTTTTGGCGGCAAAAAAACATATTAAAGCTGATTTAGAGCTGAATAACTCGAGAACGGTTAGAGATAGACAAATTCTGCGATTGCCAATCGATTTGAAATGGCCGAATTAGAATATACCTGAGATTTTGAACGAAATAAATCACCGAACAAAAAAGTCGAATAAACACTCATACACATAATATTTTGAACTTTTTTATTATTCATTTTTCGAATTTCAAATTTTTGTCCCCAAACGTATTTTGACGTGCTGATTCCGAATTTTTGAACGAATATTTCGAAAACTCATCAGAAATATTTTTGGCGGCAAAAAAACCATCTCAAAGCTGATTTAGAGCTGACTAACTCGAGAACGATTAGAGATAGACAAATTCTGCGAGAGCCAATCGATTTAAAATGGCCGAATTAGTATAAGTATACTGATATTTTGAACGAACTAAATCACCGGACAAAAAAGTCGAATATACACTCATATACATAATTTTTCGAACTTTTTTATTATTTATTTTTCGAATTTCAAATTTTTATCCCCAAACGTATTTTGACGTGCTGATTCCGAATTTTCAAACGAATATGTCGAAAACTCATCAGATATATTTTTGGCGGCAAAAAAACCATCTCCAAGCTAATTTGGAGCTGACTAACTCGATAACGGTAAAAGATAGACAAATTCTGCGAATGCCAATCGATTTAAAATGACCGAATTAGTATATTCTGAGATTTTGAACGAAATAAATCAACAGAGAAAAAAGTCGAATATACACTCATATACATAATTTTTTGAACTTTTTTATTATTCATTTTTCGAATTTCAAATTTTTGTCCCCAAACGTACTTTGACGTGCTGATTACGAATATTTGAACGAATATGTCGAAAACTCATCAGAAATATTTTTGGCGGCAAAAAAACCATCTAAAAACTGATTTAGCGCTGACTAACTCGAGAACGGTGAGAGATAGACAAATTCTGCGAATGCCAATCGATTTAAAATGGCCAAATTAGTATAAACTGAGATTTTGAACGAACTAAATCACCGGCCAAAAAAGTCGACTCATATACATAATATTTCGAACTTTTTTATTATTCATTTTTCGAATTTCAAATTTTTATCCCCAAACGTATTTTGACGTACTGATTCCGAATTTTCGAACGAAAATTTCGAGAACTCATCAGTAATACTTTTGGCGGCAAAAAAACATATAAAAGCTGATTAAGAGCTGACTAACTCGAGAACGGTTAGAGTTAGTCAAATTCTGCTAATGCCAATCGATTTGAAATGGCCGAATTAGTATATACTGAGATTTTGAACGAACTAAATCACCGGACAAAAAGGTCGAATATACACTCATATACATAATTTTTCGAACTTTTTTATTATTTATTTTTCGAATTTCAAATTTTTACCCCCAAACGTATTTTGACGTGCTGATTCCGAATTTTCAAACGAATATGTCGAAAACACATCAGAATTATTTTTGGCGGCAAAAAAAACCATCTCAAAGCTGATTTGGAGCTGACTAACTCGAGAACGGTAAAAGATAGACAAATTCTGCGAATGCCAATCGATTTAAAATGACCGAATTAGTATATTCGGAGATTTTGAACGAAATAAATCAACAGAGAAAAAAGTCGAATATACACTCATATACATAATTTTTTGAACTTTTTTATTATTCATTTTTCGAATTTCAAATTTTTGTCCCCAAACGTATTTTGACGTGCTGATTCCGAATTTTTGAACGAATATGTCGAAAACTCATCAGAAATATTTTTGGCGGCAAAAAAAACATCTAAAAACTGATTTAGAGCTGACTAACTCGAGAACGGTGAGAGATAGACAAATTCTGCGAATGCCAATCGATTTAAAATGGCCAAATTAGTATATACTGAGATTTTGAACGAACTAAATCACCGGACAAAAAAGTCGAATATACACTCATATACATAATTTTTCGAACTTTTTTATTATTCATTTTTAGAACTTTAAACTTTCATCCCCAAACGTATTTTGACGTGCTGATTCCGAATTTTCGAACGAATATGTCGAAAACTCATCAGAAATATTTTTGGCGGCATAAAAACCATCTAAAAACTGATTTAGAACTGACCGACTGAAGAACGGATAGAGATAGACAAATTCTGCGAATGCCAATCGATTTGAAATGGCCGAATTAGTATAAACCTGAGATTTTGAACGAAATAAATCACCGAACAAAAAAGTCGAATATACACTCATACACATAATATTTTGAACTTTTTTATTATTAATTTTTCGAATTTCAAATTTTTGTCTCCAAACGTATTTTCACGTGCTGATTCCGAATTTTTGAACGAATATTTCGAAAACTCATCAGAAATATTTTTGGCGGCAAAAAAACCATCTCAAAGCTGATTTGGAGCTGACTAACTCGAGAACGGTTAGAGATAGTCAAATTCTGCGAATGCCAATCGATTTGAAATGGCCGAATTAGTATATACCTGAGATATTGAACGAAATAAATCACCGAACAAAAAAGTCGAATATACACTCATACACATAATATTTTGAACTTTTTTATTAATAATTTTTCGAATTTAAAATTTTTGTCCCCAAACGTATTTTGACGTGCTGATTCCGAATTTTTGAACGAATATTTCGAAAACTCATCAGTAATATTTTTGGCGGCAAAAAAACATATAAAAGCTGATTTAGAGCTGACTAAATCGAGAACGGTTAGAGATAGACAAATTCTGCGAATGCCAATCGATTTGAAATGGCCGAATTAGAATAAACCTGAGATTTTGAACGAAATAAATCACCGAACAAAAAAGTCGAATATACACTCATACACATAATATTTTGAACTTTTTTATTATTAATTTTTCGAATTTCAAATTTTTGTCCCCAAACGTATTTTGACGTGCTGATTCCGAATTTTCGAACGAAAATTTCGAAAACACATCAGTAATATTTTTGGCGGCAAAAAAACATAAAAAAGCTGATTTAGAGCTGACTAACTGGAGAACGGTTAGAGATAGACAAATTCTGCGAATGCCAATCGATTTGAAATGGCCGAATTAGTATATACCTGAGATTTTGAAAGAAATAAATCACCGAACAAAAAAGTCGAATATACACTCATACACATAATATTTTGAACTTTTTTATTATTAATTTTTCGAATTTCAAATTTTTGTCCCCAAACGTATTTTGACGTGCTGATTCCGAATTTTTGAACGAATATTTCGAAAACTCATCAGAAATATTTTTGGCGTCAAAAAAACCATCTCAAAGCTGATTTAGAGCTGACTAACTCGAGAACGATTAGAGATAGACAAATTTTTGCGAATGATAATCGATTTAAAATGGCCGAATTAGTATATACTGAGATTTTGAACGAAATGAATCAACGGACAAAAAAAGTCGAATATACACTCATATACATAATTTCTTGAACTTTTTTATTTTTAATTTTTCGAATTTCAAATTTTTGTCCCCAAACGTATTTTGACGTGCTGATTCCGAATTTTCGAACGGAAATTTCGAAAACTCATCAGCAATATTTTTGCCGGCAAAAAAACATATAAAAGCTGATTTATAGCTGACTAACTCGAGAACGGTTAGAGATAGACAAATTCTGCGAATGCCAATCGATTTGAAATGGCCGAATTAGAATATACCTGAGATTTTGAACGAAATAAATCACCGAACAAAAAAGTCGAATATACACTCATACACATAATATTTTGAACTTTTTTATTATTAATTTTTCGAATTTCAAATTTTTGTCCCCAAACGTATTTTGACGTGTTGATTCCGAATTTTTGAACGAATATTTCGAAAACTCATCAGAAATATTTTTGGCGGCAAAAAAACCATCTCAAAGATGATTTAGAGCTGACTAACTCGAGAACGATTAGAGATAGACAAATTCTGCGAATGCCAATCGATTTAAAATGGCCGAATTAGTATATACTGAGATTTTGAGCGAACTAAATCACCGGACAAAAAAGTCGAATATACACTCATATACATAATTTTTCGAACTTTTTTATTATTTATTTTTCGAATTTCAAATTTTTATCCCCAAACGTATTTTGACGTGCTGATTCCGAATTTTCAAACGAATATGTTGAAAACTCATGAGAAATATTTTTGGCGGCAAAAAAACCATCTCAAAGCTGATTTGGAGCTGACTAACTCGAGAACGGTAAAAGATAGACAAATTCTGCGAATGCCAATCGATTTAAAATGACCGAATTAGTATATTCTGAGATTTTGAACGAAATAAATCAACAGAGAAAAAAGTCGAATATACACTCATATACATAATTTTTTGAACTTTCTTATTATTCATTTTTCGAATTTCTAATTTTTGTTCCCAAACGTATTTTGACGTGCTGATTCCGAATTTTTGAACGAATATGTCGAAAACTCATCAGAAATATTTTTGGCGGCAAAAAAACCATTTAAAAACTGATTTAGAGCTGACTAACTCGAGAACGGTGAGAGAGAGATAAATTCTGCGAATGCCAATCGATTTGAAATGGCCGAACTAGTATATACTGCGATTTTGAACGAAATAAATCACCGGACAAAAAAGTCGAATATACACTGATATACATAATTTTTCGAACTTTTTTGTTATTTATTTTTCGAATTTCAAATTTTTACTCCCAAACGTATTTTGACGTGCTGATTCCGAATTTTCAAACGAATATGTCGAAAACTCATCAGAAATATTTTTGGCGGCAAAAAAACCATCTCAAAGCTGATTTGGAGCTGACTAACTCGAGAACGGTAAAAGATAGACAAATTCTGCGAATGCCATTCGATTTAAAATGACCGAATTAGTATATTCTGAGATTTTGAACGAAATATATCAACAGAGAAAAAAGTCGAATATACACTCATATACATAATTTTTCGAACTTTTTTATTATTCATTTTTCGAATTTCAAACTTTCTTCCCCAAACGTATTTTGACGTGCTGCTTCCGAATTTTCGAACGAACATGTCGAAAACTCATCAGAAATATTTTTGGCGGCAAAAAAACCATCTAGAAACTGATTTAGAGCTGACTTACTCGAGAACGGTGAGAGATAGACAAATTCTGCGAATGCCAATCGATTTAAAATGGCCAAATTAGTATATACTGAGATTTTGAACGAACTAAATCACCGGACAAAAAAGTGGAATATACACTCATATACATAATTTTTCGAACTTTTTTATTATTCATTTTTCGAATTTCAAATCTGAGATTTTGAACGAAATAAATCAACGGACAAAAAAAGTCGAATATACACTCATATACATAATTTTTTGAACTTTTTTATTATTCATTTTTCGAATTTAAAATTTTTGTCCCCAAACGTATTTTGACTTGCTGATTCCGAATTTTCGAACGAATATGTCGAAAACTCATCAGAAATATTTTTGGCGGCAAAAAAACCATCTCAAAGCTGATTTAGAGCTGACTAACTCGAGAACGATTAGAGATAGACAAATTCTGCGAATGCCAATCGATTTAAAATGGCCGAATTAGTATATACTGAGATTTTGAACGAACTAAATCACCGGACAAAAAAGTCGAATATACACTCATATACATAATTTTTCGAACTTTTTTATTATTCATTTTTCGAATTTCAAATTTTTATCCCCAAACGTATTTTTACGTACTGATTCCGAATTTCCGAACGAAAATTTCGAAAACTCATCAGTAATATTTTTGGCGGCAAAAAAACATATAAAAGCTGATTTAGAGCTGACTAACTCGAGAACGGTTAGAGATAGTCAAATTCTGCGAATGCCAATCGATTTGAAATGGCCGAATTAGTAAATACCTGAGATATCGAACGAAATAAATCACCGAACAAAAAAGTCGAATATACACTCATACACATAATATTTTGAACTTTTTTATTATTAATTTTTCGAATTTCAAATTTTTGTCCCCAAACTTATTTTGACGTGCTGATTCCGAATTTTCGAACGAAAATTTCGAAAACTCATCAGTAATATTTTTGGCGGCAAAAAAACCATCTCAAAGCTGATTTAGAGCTGACTAACTCGAGAACGGTGAAAGATAGACAAATTCTGCGAATACCAATCGATTTAAAATGACCGAATTAGTATATTCTGAGATTTTGAACGAAATAAATCAACAGAGAAAAAAGTCGAATATACACTCATATACATAATTTTTCGAACTTTTTTATTATTCATTTTTCGAATTTCAAATTTTTATCCCCAAACGTATTTTGACGTACTGATTCCGAATTTTCGAACGAAAATTTCGAAAACTCATCAGAAATATATTTGGCGGCAAAAAAAACATCTCAAAGCTGATTTGGAGCTGACTAACTCGAGACCGGTAAAAGACAGACAAATTCTGCGAATGCCAATCGATTTGAAATGGCCGAATTAGAATATACCTGAGATTTTGAACGAAATAAATCACCGAACAAAAAAGTCGAATAAACACTCATACACATAATATTTTGAACTTTTTTATTATTCATTTTTCGAATTTCAAATTTTTGTCCCCAAACGTATTTTGACGTGCTGATTCCGAATTTTTGAACGAATATTTCGAAAACTCATCAGAAATATTTTTGGCGGCAAAAAAACCATCTCAAAGCTGATTTAGAGCTGACTAACTCGAGAACGATTAGAGATAGACAAATTCTGCGAGAGCCAATCGATTTAAAATGGCCGAATTAGTATAAGTATACTGAGATTTTGAACGAACTAAATCACCGGACAAAAAAGTCGAATATACACTCATATACATAATTTTTCGAACTTTTTTATTATTCATTTTTCGAATTTCAAATTTTTATCCCCAAACGTATTTTGACGTGCTGATTCCGAATTTTCAAACGAATATGTCGAAAACTCATCAGATATATTTTTGGCGGCAAAAAAACCATCTTCAAGCTAATTTGGAGCTGACTAACTCGATAACGGTAAAAGATAGACAAATTCTGCGAATGCCAATCGATTTAAAATGACCGAATTAGTATATTCTGAGATTTTGAACGAAATAAATCAACAGAGAAAAAAGTCGAATATACACTCATATACATAATTTTTTGAACTTTTTTATTATTCATTTTTCGAATTTCAAATTTTTGTCCCCAAACGTACTTTGACGTGCTGATTACGAATATTTGAACGAATATGTCGAAAACTCATCAGAAATATTTTTGGCGGCAAAAAAACCATCTAAAAACTGATTTAGAGCTGACTAACTCGAGAACGGTGAGAGATAGACAAATTCTGCGAATGCCAATCGATTTAAAATGGCCAAATTAGTATAAACTGAGATTTTGAACGAACTAAATCACCGGCCAAAAAAGTCGAATATACACTCATATACATAATATTTCGAACTTTTTTATTATTCATTTTTCGAATTTCAAATTTTTATCCCCAAACGTATTTTGACGTACTGATTCCGAATTTTCGAACGAAAATTTCGAGAACTCATCAGTAATACTTTTGGCGGCAAAAAAACATATAAAAGCTGATTAAGAGCTGACTAACTCGAGAACGGTTAGAGTTAGTCAAATTCTGCTAATGCCAATCGATTTGAAATGGCCGAATTAGTATATACTGAGATTTTGAACGAACTAAATCACCGGACAAAAAGGTCGAATATACACTCATATACATAATTTTTCGAACTTTTTTATTATTTATTTTTCGAATTTCAAATTTTTACCCCCAAACGTATTTTGACGTGCTGATTCCGAATTTTCAAACGAATATGTCGAAAACACATCAGAATTATTTTTGGCGGCAAAAAAACCATCTCAAAGCTGATTTGGAGCTGACTAACTCGAGAACGGTAAAAGATAGACAAATTCTGCGAATGCCAATCGATTTAAAATGACCGAATTAGTATATTCGGAGATTTTGAACGAAATAAATCAACAGAGAAAAAAGTCGAATATACACTCATATACATAATTTTTTGAACTTTTTTATTATTCATTTTTCGAATTTCAAATTTTTGTCCCCAAACGTATTTTGACGTGCTGATTCCGAATTTTTGAACGAATATGTCGAAAACTCATCAGAAATATTTTTGGCGGCAAAAAAAACATCTAAAAACTGATTTAGAGCTGACTAACTCGAGAACGGTGAGAGATAGACAAATTCTGCGAATGCCAATCGATTTAAAATGGCCAAATTAGTATATACTGAGATTTTGAACGAACTAAATCACCGGACAAAAAAGTCGAATATACACTCATATACATAATTTTTCGAACTTTTTTATTATTCATTTTTAGAACTTTAAACTTTCATCCCCAAACGTATTTTGACGTGCTGATTCCGAATTTTCGAACGAATATGTCGAAAACTCATCAGAAATATTTTTGGCGGCATAAAAACCATCTAAAAACTGATTTAGAACTGACCGACTGAAGAACGGATAGAGATAGACAAATTCTGCGAATGCCAATCGATTTGAAATGGCCGAATTAGTATAAACCTCAGATTTTGAACGAAATAAATCACCGAACAAAAAAGTCGAATATACACTCATACACATAATATTTTGAACTTTTTTATTATTAATTTTTCGAATTTCAAATTTTTGTCTCCAAACGTATTTTCACGTGCTGATTCCGAATTTTTGAACGAATATTTCGAAAACTCATCAGAAATATTTTTGGCGGCAAAAAAACCATCTCAAAGCTGATTTGGAGCTGACTAACTCGAGAACGATTAGAGATAGTCAAATTCTGCGAATGCCAATCGATTTGAAATGGCCGAATTAGTATATACCTGAGATATTGAACGAAATAAATCACCGAACAAAAAAGTCGAATATACACTCATACACATAATATTTTGAACTTTTTTATTAATAATTTTTCGAATTTAAAATTTTTGTCCCCAAACGTATTTTGACGTGCTGATTCCGAATTTTTGAACGAATATTTCGAAAACTCATCAGTAATATTTTTGGCGGCAAAAAAACATATAAAAGCTGATTTAGAGCTGACTAAATCGAGAACGGTTAGAGATAGACAAATTCTGCGAATGCCAATCGATTTGAAATGGCCGAATTAGAATAAACCTGAGATTTTGAACGAAATAAATCACCGAACAAAAAAGTCGAATATACACTCATACACATAATATTTTGAACTTTTTTATTATTAATTTTTCGAATTTCAAATTTTTGTCCCCAAACGTATTTTGACGTGCTGATTCCGAATTTTCGAACGAAAATTTCGAAAACACATCAGTAATATTTTTGGCGGCAAAAAAACATATAAAAGCTGATTTAGAGCTGACTAACTGGAGAACGGTTAGAGATAGACAAATTCTGCGAATGCCAATCGATTTGAAATGGCCGAATTAGTATATACCTGAGATTTTGAAAGAAATAAATCACCGAACAAAAAAGTCGAATATACACTCATACACATAATATTTTGAACTTTTTTATTATTAATTTTTCGAATTTCAAATTTTTGTCCCCAAACGTATTTTGACGTGCTGATTCCGAATTTTTGAACGAATATTTCGAAAACTCATCAGAAATATTTTTGGCGTCAAAAAAACCATCTCAAAGCTGATTTAGAGCTGACTAACTCGAGAACGATTAGAGATAGACAAATTTTTGCGAATGCCAATTAGTATATACTGAGATTTTGAACGAAATGAATCAACGGACAAAAAAAGTCGAATATACACTCATATACATAATTTCTTGAACTTTTTTATTTTTAATTTTTCGAATTTCAAATTTTTGTCCCCAAACGTATTTTGACGTGCTGATTCCGAATTTTCGAACGGAAATTTCGAAAACTCATCAGCAATATTTTTGCCGGCAAAAAAACATATAAAAGCTGATTTATAGCTGACTAACTCGAGAACGGTTAGAGATAGACAAATTCTGCGAATGCCAATCGATTTGAAATGGCCGAATTAGAATATACCTGAGATTTTGAACGAAATAAATCACCGAACAAAAAAGTCGAATATACACTCATACACATAATATTTTGAACTTTTTTATTATTAATTTTTCGAATTTCAAATTTTTGTCCCCAAACGTATTTTGACGTGTTGATTCCGAATTTTTGAACGAATATTTCGAAAACTCATCAGAAATATTTTTGGCGGCAAAAAAACCATCTCAAAGATGATTTAGAGCTGACTAACTCGAGAACGATTAGAGATAGACAAATTCTGCGAATGCCAATCGATTTAAAATGGCCGAATTAGTATATACTGAGATTTTGAGCGAACTAAATCACCGGACAAAAAAGTCGAATATACACTCATATACATAATTTTTCGAACTTTTTTATTATTTATTTTTCGAATTTCAAATTTTTATCCCCAAACGTATTTTGACGTGCTGATTCCGAATTTTCAAACGAATATGTCGAAAACTCATGAGAAATATTTTTGGCGGCAAAAAAACCATCTCAAAGCTGATTTGGAGCTGACTAACTCGAGAACGGTAAAAGATAGACAAATTCTGCGAATGCCAATCGATTTAAAATGACCGAATTAGTATATTCTGAGATTTTGAACGAAATAAATCAACAGAGAAAAAAGTCGAATATACACTCATATACATAATTTTTTGAACTTTCTTATTATTCATTTTTCGAATTTCTAATTTTTGTTCCCAAACGTATTTTGACGTGCTGATTCCGAATTTTTGAACGAATATGTCGAAAACTCATCAGAAATATTTTTGGCGGCAAAAAAACCATTTAAAAACTGATTTAGAGCTGACTAACTCGAGAACGGTGAGAGAGAGATAAATTCTGCGAATGCCAATCGATTTGAAATGGCCGAACTAGTATATACTGCGATTTTGAACGAAATAAATCACCGGACAAAAAAGTCGAATATACACTGATATACATAATTTTTCGAACTTTTTTGTTATTTATTTTTCGAATTTCAAATTTTTACTCCCAAACGTATTTTGACGTGCTGATTCCGAATTTTCAAACGAATATGTCGAAAACTCATCAGAAATATTTTTGGCGGCAAAAAAACCATCTCAAAGCTGATTTGGAGCTGACTAACTCGAGAACGGTAAAAGATAGACAAATTCTGCGAATGCCATTCGATTTAAAATGACCGAATTAGTATATTCTGAGATTTTGAACGAAATATATCAACAGAGAAAAAAGTCGAATATACACTCATATACATAATTTTTCGAACTTTTTTATTATTCATTTTTCGAATTTCAAACTTTCTTCCCCAAACGTATTTTGACGTGCTGCTTCCGAATTTTCGAACGAACATGTCGAAAACTCATCAGAAATATTTTTGGCGGCAAAAAAACCATCTAGAAACTGATTTAGAGCTGACTTACTCGAGAACGGTGAGAGATAGACAAATTCTGCGAATGCCAATCGATTTAAAATGGCCAAATTAGTATATACTGAGATTTTGAACGAACTAAATCACCGGACAAAAAAGTGGAATATACACTCATATACATAATTTTTCGAACTTTTTTATTATTCATTTTTCGAATTTCAAACTTTCTTCCCCAAACGTATTTTGACGTGCTGCTTCCGAATTTTCGAACGAATATGTCGAAAACTCATCAGAAATATTTTTGGCGGCATAAAAACCATCTCAAAGCTGATTTAGAGCTGACTTACTCGAGAACGGTGAGAGATAGACAAATTCTGCGAATGCCAATCGATTTAAAATGGCCAAATTAGTATATACTGAGATTTTGAACGAACTAAATCACCGGACAAAAAAGTGGAATATACACTCATATACATAATTTTTTGAACTTTTTTATTATTCATTTTTCGAATTTGAAACTTTCTTCACCAAACGTATTTTGACGTGTTGCTTCCGAATTTTCGAACGAATATGTCGAAAACTCATCAGAAATATTTTTGGCGGCATAAAAACCATCTCAAAGCTGATTTAGAGCTGACTAACTCGAGAACGGTTAGAGATAGACAAATTCTGCGACGGCCAATCGATTTAAAATGGCCGAATTAGTATATACTGAGATTTTGAACGAAATAAATCAAAGGACAAAAAAAGTCGAATATACACTCATACACATAATATTTTGAACTTTTTTATTATTAATTTTTCGAATTTCAAATTTTTGTCCCCAAACTTATTTTGACGTGCTGATTCCGAATTTTCGAACGAAAATTTCGAAAACTCATCAGTAATATTTTTGGCGGCAAAAAAACCATCTCAAAGCTGATTTAGAGCTGACTAACTCGAGAACGGTGAAAGATAGACAAATTCTGCGAATACCAATCGATTTAAAATGACCGAATTAGTATATTCTGAGATTTTGAACGAAATAAATCAACAGAGAAAAAAGTCGAATATACACTCATATACATAATTTTTCGAACTTTTTTATTATTCATTTTTCGAATTTCAAATTTTTATCCCCAAACGTATTTTGACGTACTGATTCCGAATTTTCGAACGAAAATTTCGAAAACTCATCAGAAATATATTTGGCGGCAAAAAAAACATCTCAAAGCTGATTTGGAGCTGACTAACTCGAGACCGGTAAAAGACAGACAAATTCTGCGAATGCCAATCGATTTGAAATGGCCGAATTAGAATATACCTGAGATTTTGAACGAAATAAATCACCGAACAAAAAAGTCGAATAAACACTCATACACATAATATTTTGAACTTTTTTATTATTCATTTTTCGAATTTCAAATTTTTGTCCCCAAACGTATTTTGACGTGCTGATTCCGAATTTTTGAACGAATATTTCGAAAACTCATCAGAAATATTTTTGGCGGCAAAAAAACCATCTCAAAGCTGATTTAGAGCTGACTAACTCGAGAACGATTAGAGATAGACAAATTCTGCGAGAGCCAATCGATTTAAAATGGCCGAATTAGTATAAGTATACTGAGATTTTGAACGAACTAAATCACCGGACAAAAAAGTCGAATATACACTCATATACATAATTTTTCGAACTTTTTTATTATTCATTTTTCGAATTTCAAATTTTTATCCCCAAACGTATTTTGACGTGCTGATTCCGAATTTTCAAACGAATATGTCGAAAACTCATCAGATATATTTTTGGCGGCAAAAAAACCATCTTCAAGCTAATTTGGAGCTGACTAACTCGATAACGGTAAAAGATAGACAAATTCTGCGAATGCCAATCGATTTAAAATGACCGAATTAGTATATTCTGAGATTTTGAACGAAATAAATCAACAGAGAAAAAAGTCGAATATACACTCATATACATAATTTTTTGAACTTTTTTATTATTCATTTTTCGAATTTCAAATTTTTGTCCCCAAACGTACTTTGACGTGCTGATTACGAATATTTGAACGAATATGTCGAAAACTCATCAGAAATATTTTTGGCGGCAAAAAAACCATCTAAAAACTGATTTAGAGCTGACTAACTCGAGAACGGTGAGAGATAGACAAATTCTGCGAATGCCAATCGATTTAAAATGGCCAAATTAGTATAAACTGAGATTTTGAACGAACTAAATCACCGGCCAAAAAAGTCGAATATACACTCATATACATAATATTTCGAACTTTTTTATTATTCATTTTTCGAATTTCAAATTTTTATCCCCAAACGTATTTTGACGTACTGATTCCGAATTTTCGAACGAAAATTTCGAGAACTCATCAGTAATACTTTTGGCGGCAAAAAAACATATAAAAGCTGATTAAGAGCTGACTAACTCGAGAACGGTTAGAGTTAGTCAAATTCTGCTAATGCCAATCGATTTGAAATGGCCGAATTAGTATATACTGAGATTTTGAACGAACTAAATCACCGGACAAAAAGGTCGAATATACACTCATATACATAATTTTTCGAACTTTTTTATTATTTATTTTTCGAATTTCAAATTTTTACCCCCAAACGTATTTTGACGTGCTGATTCCGAATTTTCAAACGAATATGTCGAAAACACATCAGAATTATTTTTGGCGGCAAAAAAACCATCTCAAAGCTGATTTGGAGCTGACTAACTCGAGAACGGTAAAAGATAGACAAATTCTGCGAATGCCAATCGATTTAAAATGACCGAATTAGTATATTCGGAGATTTTGAACGAAATAAATCAACAGAGAAAAAAGTCGAATATACACTCATATACATAATTTTTTGAACTTTTTTATTATTCATTTTTCGAATTTCAAATTTTTGTCCCCAAACGTATTTTGACGTGCTGATTCCGAATTTTTGAACGAATATGTCGAAAACTCATCAGAAATATTTTTGGCGGCAAAAAAAACATCTAAAAACTGATTTAGAGCTGACTAACTCGAGAACGGTGAGAGATAGACAAATTCTGCGAATGCCAATCGATTTAAAATGGCCAAATTAGTATATACTGAGATTTTGAACGAACTAAATCACCGGACAAAAAAGTCGAATATACACTCATATACATAATTTTTCGAACTTTTTTATTATTCATTTTTAGAACTTTAAACTTTCATCCCCAAACGTATTTTGACGTGCTGATTCCGAATTTTCGAACGAATATGTCGAAAACTCATCAGAAATATTTTTGGCGGCATAAAAACCATCTAAAAACTGATTTAGAACTGACCGACTGAAGAACGGATAGAGATAGACAAATTCTGCGAATGCCAATCGATTTGAAATGGCCGAATTAGTATAAACCTCAGATTTTGAACGAAATAAATCACCGAACAAAAAAGTCGAATATACACTCATACACATAATATTTTGAACTTTTTTATTATTAATTTTTCGAATTTCAAATTTTTGTCTCCAAACGTATTTTCACGTGCTGATTCCGAATTTTTGAACGAATATTTCGAAAACTCATCAGAAATATTTTTGGCGGCAAAAAAACCATCTCAAAGCTGATTTGGAGCTGACTAACTCGAGAACGATTAGAGATAGTCAAATTCTGCGAATGCCAATCGATTTGAAATGGCCGAATTAGTATATACCTGAGATATTGAACGAAATAAATCACCGAACAAAAAAGTCGAATATACACTCATACACATAATATTTTGAACTTTTTTATTAATAATTTTTCGAATTTAAAATTTTTGTCCCCAAACGTATTTTGACGTGCTGATTCCGAATTTTTGAACGAATATTTCGAAAACTCATCAGTAATATTTTTGGCGGCAAAAAAACATATAAAAGCTGATTTAGAGCTGACTAAATCGAGAACGGTTAGAGATAGACAAATTCTGCGAATGCCAATCGATTTGAAATGGCCGAATTAGAATAAACCTGAGATTTTGAACGAAATAAATCACCGAACAAAAAAGTCGAATATACACTCATACACATAATATTTTGAACTTTTTTATTATTAATTTTTCGAATTTCAAATTTTTGTCCCCAAACGTATTTTGACGTGCTGATTCCGAATTTTCGAACGAAAATTTCGAAAACACATCAGTAATATTTTTGGCGGCAAAAAAACATATAAAAGCTGATTTAGAGCTGACTAACTGGAGAACGGTTAGAGATAGACAAATTCTGCGAATGCCAATCGATTTGAAATGGCCGAATTAGTATATACCTGAGATTTTGAAAGAAATAAATCACCGAACAAAAAAGTCGAATATACACTCATACACATAATATTTTGAACTTTTTTATTATTAATTTTTCGAATTTCAAATTTTTGTCCCCAAACGTATTTTGACGTGCTGATTCCGAATTTTTGAACGAATATTTCGAAAACTCATCAGAAATATTTTTGGCGTCAAAAAAACCATCTCAAAGCTGATTTAGAGCTGACTAACTCGAGAACGATTAGAGATAGACAAATTTTTGCGAATGCCAATTAGTATATACTGAGATTTTGAACGAAATGAATCAACGGACAAAAAAAGTCGAATATACACTCATATACATAATTTCTTGAACTTTTTTATTTTTAATTTTTCGAATTTCAAATTTTTGTCCCCAAACGTATTTTGACGTGCTGATTCCGAATTTTCGAACGGAAATTTCGAAAACTCATCAGCAATATTTTTGCCGGCAAAAAAACATATAAAAGCTGATTTATAGCTGACTAACTCGAGAACGGTTAGAGATAGACAAATTCTGCGAATGCCAATCGATTTGAAATGGCCGAATTAGAATATACCTGAGATTTTGAACGAAATAAATCACCGAACAAAAAAGTCGAATATACACTCATACACATAATATTTTGAACTTTTTTATTATTAATTTTTCGAATTTCAAATTTTTGTCCCCAAACGTATTTTGACGTGTTGATTCCGAATTTTTGAACGAATATTTCGAAAACTCATCAGAAATATTTTTGGCGGCAAAAAAACCATCTCAAAGATGATTTAGAGCTGACTAACTCGAGAACGATTAGAGATAGACAAATTCTGCGAATGCCAATCGATTTAAAATGGCCGAATTAGTATATACTGAGATTTTGAGCGAACTAAATCACCGGACAAAAAAGTCGAATATACACTCATATACATAATTTTTCGAACTTTTTTATTATTTATTTTTCGAATTTCAAATTTTTATCCCCAAACGTATTTTGACGTGCTGATTCCGAATTTTCAAACGAATATGTCGAAAACTCATGAGAAATATTTTTGGCGGCAAAAAAACCATCTCAAAGCTGATTTGGAGCTGACTAACTCGAGAACGGTAAAAGATAGACAAATTCTGCGAATGCCAATCGATTTAAAATGACCGAATTAGTATATTCTGAGATTTTGAACGAAATAAATCAACAGAGAAAAAAGTCGAATATACACTCATATACATAATTTTTTGAACTTTCTTATTATTCATTTTTCGAATTTCTAATTTTTGTTCCCAAACGTATTTTGACGTGCTGATTCCGAATTTTTGAACGAATATGTCGAAAACTCATCAGAAATATTTTTGGCGGCAAAAAAACCATTTAAAAACTGATTTAGAGCTGACTAACTCGAGAACGGTGAGAGAGAGATAAATTCTGCGAATGCCAATCGATTTGAAATGGCCGAACTAGTATATACTGCGATTTTGAACGAAATAAATCACCGGACAAAAAAGTCGAATATACACTGATATACATAATTTTTCGAACTTTTTTGTTATTTATTTTTCGAATTTCAAATTTTTACTCCCAAACGTATTTTGACGTGCTGATTCCGAATTTTCAAACGAATATGTCGAAAACTCATCAGAAATATTTTTGGCGGCAAAAAAACCATCTCAAAGCTGATTTGGAGCTGACTAACTCGAGAACGGTAAAAGATAGACAAATTCTGCGAATGCCATTCGATTTAAAATGACCGAATTAGTATATTCTGAGATTTTGAACGAAATATATCAACAGAGAAAAAAGTCGAATATACACTCATATACATAATTTTTCGAACTTTTTTATTATTCATTTTTCGAATTTCAAACTTTCTTCCCCAAACGTATTTTGACGTGCTGCTTCCGAATTTTCGAACGAACATGTCGAAAACTCATCAGAAATATTTTTGGCGGCAAAAAAACCATCTAGAAACTGATTTAGAGCTGACTTACTCGAGAACGGTGAGAGATAGACAAATTCTGCGAATGCCAATCGATTTAAAATGGCCAAATTAGTATATACTGAGATTTTGAACGAACTAAATCACCGGACAAAAAAGTGGAATATACACTCATATACATAATTTTTCGAACTTTTTTATTATTCATTTTTCGAATTTCAAACTTTCTTCCCCAAACGTATTTTGACGTGCTGCTTCCGAATTTTCGAACGAATATGTCGAAAACTCATCAGAAATATTTTTGGCGGCATAAAAACCATCTCAAAGCTGATTTAGAGCTGACTTACTCGAGAACGGTGAGAGATAGACAAATTCTGCGAATGCCAATCGATTTAAAATGGCCAAATTAGTATATACTGAGATTTTGAACGAACTAAATCACCGGACAAAAAAGTGGAATATACACTCATATACATAATTTTTCGAACTTTTTTATTATTCATTTTTCGAATTTGAAACTTTCTTCACCAAACGTATTTTGACGTGTTGCTTCCGAATTTTCGAACGAATATGTCGAAAACTCATCAGAAATATTTTTGGCGGCATAAAAACCATCTCAAAGCTGATTTAGAGCTGACTAACTCGAGAACGGTTAGAGATAGACAAATTCTGCGACGGCCAATCGATTTAAAATGGCCGAATTAGTATATACTGAGATTTTGAACGAAATAAATCAAAGGACAAAAAAAGTCGAATATACACTCATATACATAATTTTTAGAACTTTTTTATTATTCATTTTTCGAATTTGAAATTTTTGTCCCCAATCGTATTTTGACGTGCTGATTTCAAATTTTCGAACGAATATGTCGAAAACTTATCAGAAATATTTTTGGCGTAAAAAAAAAACATCTAAAAACTGATTTAGAGCTGACTAACTCGAGAACGGTTAGAGATAGACAAATTCTGCGAATGCCAATCGATTTAAAATGGCCGAATTAGTATATACTGAGATTTTGAACGAAATAAATCAACGGAGAAAAAAGTCGAATATACACTCATATACATAATTTTTAGAACTTTTTTATTATTCATTTTTCGAATTTCAAATTTTCGTCCCCAAACCTATTTTGACGTGCTGATTCCGAATTTTTGAACGAATATGTCGAAAACTCATCAGAAATATTTTTGGCGGCAAAAAAACCATCTAAAAACTGATTTAGAGCTGACTAACTCGAGAACGGTAAGAGATAGACAAATTCTGCGAATGCCAATCGATTTAAAATTGCCGAACTAGTATTTACTGAGATTTTGAACGAAATAAATCACCGGACAAAAAAGTCGAATATACACTCATATACATAATTTTTAGAACTTTTTTATTATTCATTTTTCGAATTTGAAATTTTTGTCCCCAATCGTATTTTGACGTGCTGATTTCAAATTTTCGAACGAATATGTCGAAAACTTATCAGAAATATTTTTGGCGTAAAAAAAAAACATCTAAAAACTGATTTAGAGCTGACTAACTCGAGAACGGTTAGAGATAGACAAATTCTGCGAATGCCAATCGATTTAAAATGGCCGAATTAGTATATACTGAGATTTTGAACGAAATAAATCAACGGAGAAAAAAGTCGAATATACACTCATATACATAATTTTTAGAACTTTTTTATTATTCATTTTTCGAATTTCAAATTTTCGTCCCCAAACGTATTTTGACGTGCTGATTCCGAATTTTTGAACGAATATGTCGAAAACTCATCAGAAATATTTTTGGCGGCAAAAAAACCATCTAAAAACTGATTTAGAGCTGACTAACTCGAGAACGGTAAGAGATAGACAAATTCTGCGAATGCCAATCGATTTAAAATGGCCGAATTAGTATATACTGAGATTTTGAACGAAATAAATCAACGGACAAAAAAGTCGAATATACACTCATATACATAATATTTTGAACTTTTTTATTATTCAATTTTCGAATTTAAAATTTTTGTCTCCGAATGTATTTTGACGTGCTGATTCCGAATTTTCGAACGAAAATGACGAAAACTAATCAGAAATATTTTTGGCGGCAAAAAAAACATCGAAAAGCAGATTTAGACCTGACTAACTCGAGAACGCTTAGAGATAGACAAATTCTGTGAATGCCAATTGATTCGAAATGTCCGAATTAGTATATACTGAGATTTTGCCTGAAAAAAATTAACGGATGAAAAAGTCGAATATATCTTCGTACATCATTTTTCAACTTTTTTAATTTAAATTTTTCGAATTTCAAATTTTTGTCCTCTAACGTATTTTGACGTGCTGATTCCGAATTTTTGAAGGAAAATGTCGAAAACTCACCAGAAATATTTTTGGCGGCAAAAAAACCATCTAAGAGCAGATTTAGACCTGAATAACTCGAGAACGCTTAGAGATAGACAAATTCTGCGAATGCCAATTGATTTAAAATGGCCGAATTAGTATATACTGAGATTTTGCCCGAAAAAAATCAACGGACAAAAAAGTCGAATATATCATCGTACATAATTCTTTGATCTTTTTTATTTTTAATTTTTCGAATTTTAAATTTTTGTCCTCTATCGTAGTTTGACGTGCTAATCCCGAATTTTTGAACGATAATGTCGAAAACTCATCGGAAATATTATTGGCGAGAAAAAACCCATCTAAATACTTATTCAGAGCTGACCAACTCGAAAACGGTTAGAGATAGACAAATTCTGCGAATACCAATCGATTCAGTACATATTGTGAATCGCAAACTACTCTAAAATCATTGGAAAAAATCCAAAACAGGTTTCTTCATGACAATTTATTGACACGCCAGAAAAAGTTTCTTTTTTCCACTCATTGGGCTTGACTGCGTTGTAAACTATCAGATAACAAATAAAATGGCTAAGGCCTTTGCGACCAAAGTTCACTAGTACCATTCAAGCTTGAAGGAAGTCGTTTTTTCTGTAATTGCTTTCCGATTTCATGAATTTTGGCCAGCGAATCAAATTTTCAGTCCACAAGATTTGATTTTGTGAAGCAAATTCATTTCTTGATATGTTGTTTTTTTTTTCAACCTCCTACCGTTAGAAAAAAAGAAAATCGAAGATATCTATACAATTGAAGATGAGCAAATGAAAATATTTGGCCAGACAAATCACTTATCCATTATTAAATAGTTTTTTCAATACAAGTCAATAGTCTTGTAAACGCAGTAACTTACAGGGCGAACTGACTCATTTTATCTTTTGAACTTGTATAAGAAAAGATAATGTCTTCAAAATCCTCAATCAGAAATATTATGTTCATTGATAAAAATAAAATTTATAACAAATTCATTTATTTCAATTTCACATTGAGTAACAAATAATTTTCACATTGAGTTTCCATGTCCATTTGATTTTCGAACTATTTATACAGTTATTATTGAGTAACACTACATCTTAGAAATTAGCTACTACTGCAATCAATGAAGTCAAATTTCTGAACTAAACTGTGGATCAAAGGATCTGAATGAAGCGAAGAATTTGTATATAAGTGTATACATTTATTATTTATTGCAAAGCGCTTTCGACTTGCGTCATCTTCGGTTTTACTAGTCAGGCAACAGGAAGTATCGAGATTTGTAAAAACATTATCTGTTTAAATTTTTAAATTAAAGAACCAACGAAAGGCATGTTGGAAATATCCACATGGCCTTATAACTGAGCACTAAATATGACGCAAGTCGAAAGCGCTTTGCAATAAATAATAAATGTATACACTTATATACAAATTCTTCGCTTCATTCATTACTAACAAGTGTATTCAGCTTCCCGCTTTCATTCAAAGGATCTGTATACTTTCATATCTGACCAAACAGCATAATTCCAACTACAACAGAGAGAAAAACGTCAAAAATAATTAGAGCTGTCTCTGCGGAGATAAATGAGCGAACCCCCAATCAGAGGTCTTTTTCGGAAAGACAGCTGCCCGGACGTCAGTTGGCCGATTAATGCCCGACTCGTATCTGGTCCGTTCTTCTCCCCTGCGAACCACTGCAGCGTGGCGGCCTCGTATACGTAAATGATATACATGTCATTAGCTAATTACCGGCGGTGGTCACTGGCCTCCACTGGGGCATTTTCAACGAAATAATAATAATAATATATATGCTTTACTATCATAAGACAGGGTCTTGTTGACAAAGCTTAATTGTCTTAAATATTAAAAATGGTAAATCATAAAAATGTTAATTCGTCACAAACATTAGTAAAAGTTACAAATGGCGTGAGGTTATAAACAGATATAAAATAGACAATAACAATTATAGTTCCGCTAAAAATTATCTTTGAAATATTCCTGCAAACTATAACAGGGTCTATCGGATAGGAATCTTTTGACTGTCTCCCTAAATTGGGAAACACCCGGATCAGCAGATCTATTATACAGTGACGCTAAAAAGTGGGGGGGCTAAACATACAATTTATCAGTTACCAGAGCTTTTTTTTTTTCGTCAGCCGGATGTTATGAATAACACCTACAAGCGAACTGTTAGGCACGCGAACGATATTATCATCTTGTAGGAAATTTTCTTAGCTTTCTTTCTATATACCTATATATCCAACGAATGTGACTCGTTATGGTCGCAAAATGCGATAAATGTTAAAGGTGCGTTAGGATCCTATCCTAGCACGTAAAACCGCAAAAAAAAAAATACTTTCGAGAGTTCTAGAATTTTTTCAACATTTTTACCGTATTCTACGCCATCAATTTAACATGACACAGTATTCGAAAAATGAAAAATGATAAATTTAAAAACCGGTCCAACTCAGAGTGCACGCACGTTCGTAAAAACGCCCACCAAATCTATGTTTGACTAGCAATCGATTTCAAATTCGGTCAGGGTATAGAAAAAAGAATGAATTTAACGAATATAACATAGAAAAAAAATTTAAATATTTTTTGCGGGAAAACGGCAGCTGCAACCTCTAGATAACATTTTCAACCGACGACCGGATTGAGATAGACCAATTCTGCGAACGCCAATCGATTCAGCATGCCAAAATTAGTATATTCTGTGATTTTCGAGTCGATCGGCACAAAATGAATTTTCAGCCGAAAAAACATCAAAGGGTATACCTTAAAAATGGCCAAAAATCGAAAGTCATCAGATTCACTCGAAATTACCACCGATATACTCAAAATTTTATGCTGATTCCGAAAATGTATGATTTGAATATGTTCGGATGCACGGTGTACCATAAAACAAAGATATATGTGCAACAAAAATTGTATCGCACGAATCCGGCATCCTAGCACATAAAACCATTTATAACACCTACATGCGAACTGTTAGGCCAACAAACAGTAACATCCTCTTGTAGCTTTCTTTCTATATACATATGTATTTAACGAATGTGTCTCTTTATGGTCGCAAGATGCGATAAATGTGAAAGGTTCGCTAGGATCCTATCCTAGCACATGACGGCGCCAAAAAAATACTTCCGAAAGTTCTAGAATTTCTTCAATATTTTTCCCGTATTCTACGCGATCATTTCAATAGTCATTTGGAGGCTTGGGGGGGCTGCATTCCCCCCTGACTGCGCCTATGCTAATATACAGGGGTAAATGATTGTACATTTTCCCACCATTGTAGAATATAGAGTCTTTTGTGATATTTTTGGACGGCAACGGTAGTTTTCAAGTGTGGCTGCTGTTCTGGGTGTTATAGTGAGATTTGGATGCAGCGAGGTTCAAAATAAGTTTGTTCGCCAAACAAACGGATTTTAGTATAAATAGTGCAGCTATCGTCAGAATATTATTTTTTTAAAGTAGAGTGTACAAGATTCTCTCGGTTTTAGGTTACAAATATACCTTATAGCCCTTTTTTTGTAGAATCAGTGGAGGTTTGATTAATGTTTGACTGTATGCTTCCCAAAACGGTATTCCATATAGCATAGCTGGGAGTCGATAAGTGCATAATACGCCATTTTGACTGTGTTGAACCCTAATTCATTGGAAATCACCCTAACCGCATAACAACCCGAGGCGATTTTACCAATAAGTTGCCTAGCATGATTCTCGAATTTGAGATTCTGATCGATTAACACTCTTAGAAATTTCCTGTGATTTATATTTTCCAATGATTTGTCTTCCAAGAGAAGTTCATCTAGCGAACATCTGAATTAAATCAAATTTGTTTTTTTTCAAATTAAAAGATAAGACGTTTGCATTACACCAGTTTTTCACTTGTGAATTTTCCAGAAATATTGATAGTGGTGATGTCATTTATATACAATAAAAACAATGTGAGGCCCAACACAGACCCTTGTGGGACTACCGAATCGATTTATTTCACTTTTGTGAGTAAAAAATCACTAAAACTGCAAATTAAATTGGAAGTCCATGAAAGAACAGGTATTCAATGAATTCCGGGACCTACTTTGTGAAAATCGAAAGAAAATCCGGTTCCTACGCTTTTCTGACCTCGAAAATTGAAAAAATATTAGGAGACCAAAAATGAAGCTAGGAAAATGGGGAACAAAAAAACTTTGTACACTTTTCCGGAATACCTTACGTTTGATCGAAAAATTTGAGGGGAAACCGCTGGTGTACATGTCTTGGGTATTAGTGGCATTACAAGGGTATTAGTCGGGAATTAGAGGCATTACTTGAAAATTATTGGGCATTATAGGTATTACTAGTGTATTACTCGGGCATTAGAGGAGTTAGTTAGGAATTAGTGGGCATTACACGCATAAAAAAAAGGTCTCTTCAGAATTGTACTTGACAATAAACCTAACATTCAGACACGATTTTATTTTTTAATTTTTTTATTACTTTTCTGACGGGCATGCACGAGGTCGGTGAGCGCGGCGTATCGAATCCGCGTACCTTGGCATAGCAAGCGAGAACACTACCTGCGCGCCACCAAGACCCATACGTCCTAGGGTCTCCATCAACTGTTAATCAAACAACGCAAGAATATTTGATTACAAAATTGTCATACCGTGATAAATGTTGCCATTTTCAAACCCTCGGCCAGCTGAAAAAATAATATTCCGAAATATTGAAAAATTCTCTTATCAGAAAATCGTATGAGCAGGATCGGCAATCTATCATTACGAGGTACACAATAACTTGCCAAATGTGATTGAAATGCTCGCTTCTAAAGGATATTAATGGTTTGATTGCGTGCGTTAAGCACTGGAAAACACTGTCGTCCAACACCGTCGATTTCATATTTTTCCGAAGCGTTTAACGCTATTTTACGTAAACGCTGCGCGGTGTCAATAGAGAAAATGAATAATTTCGATAAAAAGAATACCCAATAATTTAACAATTATTATCGACACGCATATGGGCTTGCGTGCCACGGTTCTAATATTTTGACTGATCCCCTACATGCTGTATTCGTGGGAACTATACGAGAATGTGTTTTGGACTGGGCTATGCTCCTTCATCTCTCCATAGCAATATGTGTCAGTTTTGCCATATTCAAATCGCTATGTGGATAAAAATAAAGTTCACCTGAGCAAATTTATCTTTTGTGACACTTCTACATTCGTCCGGCTAAGATTTCTGCCTCATCACGGCGAGTCGATATAATTTTCAGATTAAAGAGCAGCGTACCCATAATTCCACCAATTACCTTTATGATCAGAACCACCATTTTTAAGAGAGTAGCTTGAGTGAAGCCTGCGGAATTCAGAATATTTAGTCCGATTTTCCTCCACTTTTCAAACGATGCTCATTTCGCCACAAGCCAAAAACTCTATGACGAAAATCGACTTACTTTGATGGTCGAGGAGTTCATCAGGCTTGTTGGCTTGTATTTGCGTGAGGGTGTGGGATGAGTGGTTCTCATTCTCCTCAATGGACTCAATAAATCTCGAATCAGAAGACAATACCGATGTCTCATCTATACCATACGAAGGTCGTAGGTAGTAGTACGACACTCGTAGCTCCGAGTTATGCCTCTGGATATAGGCTGGGATCGTTTATCCAACTATTCAAGAATGTGTTTTGGACTAGACATAGCTCCTTCATCTCTCCATAGTATTGTAAGCCAGTTTCGCCAGAACTCACTTGAGAAAAGTATTTTTTGTGAGACTTGATAAAAGTAGTTTTTCACTGCATCGGCTTCTCGAAGAATGGTCAAAACATCAACCTTTATATCGAAAAAAATTGCTTTTTTCAAAGAGTTTTTCTTGATGAATAACGTGAGTTCTTTGCGAAGCACAATATTCTGTATAACAATAAGACATAGAGCCCAATCAATTCATTTATTATTTGAAGTTATGTCTTTTTTGACAACACCTCGACATTTGGTTTTACGGCATTCGTATGAGCTGCAGGATGTGTTCTGCGAGACCAAGACCAAGACCAGGACCAAGACCAAGACCAAGACCAAGACCAAGACCAAGACCAAGACCAAGACCAAGACCAAGACCAAGACCAAGACCAAGACCAAGACCAAGACCAAGACCAAGACCAAGACCAAGACCAAGACCAAGACCAAGACCAAGACCAAGACCAAGACCAAGACCAAGACCAAGACCAAGACCAAGACCAAGACCAAGACCAAGACCAAGACCAAGACCAAGACCAAGACCAAGACCAAGACCAAGACCAAGACCAAGACCAAGACCAAGACCAAGACCAAGACCAAGACCAAGACCAAGACCAAGACCAAGACCAAGACCAAGACCAAGACCAAGACCAAGACCAAGACCAAGACCAAGACCAAGACCAAGACCAAGACCAAGACCAAGACCAAGACCAAGACCAAGACCAAGACCAAGACCAAGACCAAGACCAAGACCAAGACCAAGACCAAGACCAAGACCAAGACCAAGACCAAGACCAAGACCAAGACCAAGACCAAGACCAAGACCAAGACCCAGACCCAGACCAAGACCAAGGTCAAGACCGGGACCGAGACCGAGACTCTCGCAATGTATTGACACCCCAACTAAGCAATATAGAACAGCAGAAATTGAGAAAACAAAAAACGACTCTCATCTAGTTTACTTTTACTATAGTCGATTGAATAGACAACTTTCAACCGTTACAATGGCACCTCCTTATATTAGGCTAACCTTGTAATGAATCATAGCAGATCTACACTAATTTTGAATAATCATTTTGGGAATATTTGAGGTTGACTGATTCTGGGAAGTTCCTCAGCGTTTTCATTCTCTGCTCCAAATATATTTCGTTCAAATTTTAACATTTGTATTTCCTCCATTACTGCGAAGTGGAAAGTGTAAGGGTGTAAGTAAGCAAAAATACAAATGATTTCAGGTTTGAGTTAGATACGTAATAATGACTTTACATAAAACTGTACTCGAACGGGTAACATATGGTTATATTTTCATACATTGCACAGCGGGTTGGAAGGTAGGAAGTTTTGATGTGAACAATATGTAATTTTCTATAAATTATAGATGCAGTGATGATAGTAATATGGCTGATTTTTGAAGACTTCGGGAATATGAAATTGTGGGTGTATTATAGTTTATGACGTGAATTTGTTCTTTTCTGTTTTCGATACAAATCCTTCGCTGTGGTTTTGTTACTGTAACTGCAGCAAGTTTTATTGTCAATGTCACTGTCTGATTCCTGTTGTAAGAATTGATTTATAAAAACAAATATTAATTTACGGGACGAACTGAATTTATACAAAAATACAAAGATTAACAGTGAATTTGAATTTGGAACTCATCAAGACTGTCAAATAATTTTATACCTAGAAACAAGGTGACACCTTGTTTCTTTCTTGACGAACTCATTGTTGAAAATTGCAGATCCTTTTGACAAATTTTATACCTTGTACCCTTCATACTCGTTGACTAATTTATCATATTCACTGGATTTCGTGGTATCACTGCTGTTACGTCATCAGTTTCAAGAATACTGTTGGAAATGACAATTTCAACGTGCATTTCAACATGCGTAGCTCTCATTCTCTTAGGTATAACGTGGAGTTATTTTAAAATCCAACATTATTAGTCATTTCCTGTATTGAAACTTCCTATTATTTTTATTTTGTTATAATAACTGGATAGGTTTGTTGCCTATCCATGTTAATAATGTGTTATTCCACATTCCAGCAGGGAACCGAATAGAACTAAATGAGTAACAGATTAATAATTGCGGGAGAATAATAACTGTAATGAAAAGAAAATGAAGGTGGTTCGTTTATACGGCTGGATCTCAGAATATAACTGTTGTGGCGGGATTCAGTCTGAATTTTAGAGTTAACAGATCATAAAACCTCATTAGGTGCATGAGGCATGAGATTTAATGAGTACCTGAAGAAATGAAGAACGCAGTCTGTCATCAGTATCACTGATGAAAGATGCGTCGGTCTTTATAATGGCATGAGTTTACAGGGTGTTTCACTTCAATATTTTACGTTCGTTATTTTTGTTTGTTGACGCGCCTATATTTAACTGTTGAAAGATTCATCCAGGGGTGGGATTCTGTGTGTACCATAGAATTCTGTTGTCGACAGTTTTGTCTCTTTCCCTTGGTGTTATTAAAATTGTATAGGTCCCAAGTTATCTTCAACCTTCTGTTAGAAACATCAGCTTTTCCAGATGCTAGAAAAACTTGCCTGGATTTGCCCTGTATTTTGAAGAACGGGGATATCTCCATCATACGAATTATGGAGCAATTTTGATAATCCCAATCTTTGCAGAGATGGTATGAAATTGTTTTGTGATCGACAGTTGAAATATAGGAAATTGAAAAACTCCACCAAAAATATTCTTTATTGTAGCTGTCATGCAGTCAGAAGACTGACATCACGTTGATATCATGTAGTCAGAAGACTAATATTAAGAAGGAGGACATGTTTCGAAGGATTAATCCTTCATCTTCAGCAAATTAATTTCCTATTGAATCTCACCTCCACTGTATGCAATTGATCGTCTCCGATGGATAGTTGAAATATAGTTTGATAATGTCTATATAGGACGAAACTGCAGTAACAGAAGGGTTACAAATATAAAGTGGTATAAAAACATAGAAATTTTTATTTCTAATTTTTCAAGTGGAAGTCTTATTATTATCATCATCATTATTATAGTCTTACCTTGAAAGTAACTTTTGGTGCGTAGGTAGCTAACTGACAGTCGCAAAATGGACAGCCTGTCAAGTTTGGAGAGGATGTTTTGCTCGAAGGGCAAAAGGCTCGCGAGGGTGTCCAATTCTGCGTTGAGCCGTTCTCGATGGCGTTTGCTGGGGTTGCTCTTCGTTACGCCGTCTTTGGGGGTCGGTTTTAAGCTGAAACAAATAAGAAAGTGTTCAAACATTGATTGACATTGAAATCCCAATTCATTTTCATCGGTAAGGAAACGCACGCGTATTCTTATCCGTTAATAACTTTCAGACATTATCACAGGACTGTCCGTACAGTAATAAAAACGCTAAAAATTCGTCTATACAACTCTTACTTAAAAAAAAAAATGTGCCTCTACCTTTAGATAGATGGACTTCCAGTGCGCTCCTCCTTATCATTTTGACCGTCACCAACTCATAAGGATTGGTCCAAAAACAAACATAAGCAAGCATAAGACTTTACTCTGGATAACATATACTACTATCAAGTAGACGTCAATAATATCAGAGATCAAGTTCACAATTGAAAACGAATACAACGGCATCCTACCATTCCTAGTAGTCGTTGAAGTCAAAAGAATATTATATTCTTCAACGAGCGTATAATGCTCATTATACACGAATAGAATACTATACTTTGTCTACGACTACACGAAAATTAATAAATTTATGACGCAAGCTCAGTTTGTGGTACTTATAGGTATCTATCGAAAATATTGCCTTTATTACCAAAAAGTAGTATAAATTACAAAACAAACTCTGTGTGACCAAAAACCGAGATTGTGTAGAATGTTCAGATACATATTATTCAAAATACCTTTGTTGCAAGAAAATTTCATTAGGAGCTAAAGTTAAAACTAAGAAAGAAAACAGTCAATCTGGCATTAGCGAATGGCCTTGACAAGTCCAATGAAGCAAAGCCTAGAAGAGATCGTTGAGAAAATTATGCGTCTCAGTACAATATGAATATTGTACACAACACTTAAACCACCAAGATTCATGCGAATCAACAGTCGGGGTAGTAGCTTTATCGACAACTAATTTTATGAGGTTATTGCGAGATATGAAAAAAATGGGGCGTCACTACAACATAAATATTGTACTCAAAACTCAAACCTCCAAGATTTATGCGAATCAAATGGCAGGGTGGTAACTTCACCCCAAAATATATTATTTCTATTATTGCGAGATATGGAAAACTAAACGAGAATGGTAAGTTTTATCTAAAATATTTTTCAAAATCGTTGATGGTAGGCAAACCACAATTCCAGTTTCATTATTGGAGCCAAGGGCCAATACAGTTCCAAAGTGAATGTATGGCAAGACATTTTAAATGAGTTGTTATTCCGTGTTATTATTATTATTATAATGCAAATTTATGTTGAAATACTTATTAGAATCATTGAAATGTTCCAGTAACTTATTGTTTTCAAAAACCTAACTGCCCTGAGGCTCGGGATAAACTACATCAAAAACAGTGTTGCTTCCTTCAGTTTCTTACCAAATTAGCTTCAATTGTTTTTAAACCAACACTAGAGCAACCATTAATAATCCGAGAAGGCCATTACACAGTTATTAATTAAAAATTGACACCGGTAGCCGTATATATAGTTATTCCGGCGTAGAAAATTGATGAGCTTCGTAATATTTCGGCATTGTTGTTCAATTGGGGCTTCGCAAACATCATTTGTCATTTTCGGTGTCTCGCTCCAGTCGGTTAATGAAGGCCTCACAAGGCGAACATCGACAAGCGAAACAAAACACAACAGAAAACAATTTCGAAAAGTCGGGTGGCGCCTGAAAAAAGTTTATAGCTTTTGTCGGATATTTTGATGATCTTCTCTAAAGGACTTTAATGTAATCATTATATATAATAAAACTAAGTTGAGAAAATATGCGTGCCGCTAAAACTTAAAGAGGAGTCCCGGCACGATAAAGGGACTTATATATTGTGATAGCCCTTTATCCCCCTCGAACGAGAAAGTTCCCGTTTTAACCAAAAGGGCGTGTTTTTAAAGATATAATACCTATATATTATTTTTTATTCATAAGTTGAAAACTGTTGCCAGCGTCTTCGCCATAAAACCGTACCATTAGGCGTAGTTTTTGAAAAGCCGGACATCATGGAGAGGGCGTGATGAGGAAACGTTCTGGAAATCTCTAGAATATAAAAAATAAATTTCCAGAATATACGAAGAAAAATTCTAAGAAGTTCCGGAAATTTCCAAATCACCGTGGAATAAGCTAGAACAGAGTCTTCGTAATGTCTTAGAACATACTGGAAATACAATCAAGTAAGTGTTTAAAAGTTGGGTCACAGGGTAGAGGGCGAGGTGATGTAACTTTCTGGAATATTCCAGAATATAAAAAAGACATTTTTATAATATAAGAAAGAAAATCCTAGAATGTTCTTGAAGCTTTTGGAAAGTTTTGGGAAAAAACTCCAAAGGTGTGAGGTCCGGTGATCGAGGTGGCCATTCCGTTAAACCTCGTCGTCCAATCCATCCACCACGATACTCCTCATCCAAATACGGATTAACGCGATTGCGTTTTGCAACAGCTCCAGATAAACCATCATTAGAAGACTGTCACTCAATGAGATTTTGAGCATTTCTAGCGATACCACAAAAACTGAAATCAGCGAAATGACCCCATTGAAGACATTTCCTAACTGTACCATGAGGTCATTATCTGCCGAAAAAAGTACATTAGAATCCTTGATTCAACGTGAGATTGAAACTCGGAATCAGGGCAAGCACACTTTCAAGATGAATGTTTTTATAAGCAGCTAATTCGAGAAACTTTTACGAATATTTATCAAGGTTTAATTACAGGGTCCGTTTCAATTATATACGAATTATTATTAGTCATGCAAATCTCGGCTGTCAAGAAGGAACTCTGTACGCTGTAATTATACTTGTTATCGTGGGTTGATAATTATTGCTATTTCGACATTCAACGATGTTTGGGTTTACTTTTCCGGTGCAGTACTAGATTCGGAGAGAACCATAATTAGAGGTGATATCAGGTGATATAAAAAGTGTATAGAGTAGTATAGGAAAGAAATTAAAACCATAAGCAGAAGCAACATTATCGAAATAGAATAGGAAAATAAATTTAAACAAGTATGAACGGAAAAGAGACCTCCCAAAAAAATATCATTGAGAAAAAAAATTGTAACTATTGAAATCTTCTATAATAATAATTATGATAATGGAGGGATTGATGGAACCTGTAAATTCATCGGGAGTGATCTGGTGTGTGAACTAGTTCCTATATGAGCAAAAACGGCCAAAACAGGGGTTGCTGATTGCAAAAAGAATCTGTTTATCGACAGATAATAATAATAGTGAGATGCATTGAACAACTGATGCCGCTCTGGAGGACTCTATTCACCATAAGATCTGGTCAAGTCAGAGTCCAAACAGAGCAGGTAATCTTCAGAAGGGGAGTATTTTAGGGAGAATCCCTCAGCCCTCTTCTCTTCTGCATCTCACTATTGCCATTGTCCGTTGCACTCAGGATAACCCGTGATACAACTGCGGCATCCCCAGCAGGCATAAGATCACCCATTTATTTCATATGGATGACCTCAAACTGTGTGCCTCTGGGGAAAGGGACCTACTCCAGAGGTAAACATAATTAAAAACTCTCTCCGCGGCAAGTATCAGCACAAACTTCGACAGATCTGGTCGTCAGAACTGTCGGGAAAGAACAAAGTTGCTGCGACCAGTATGCTTGCCGTTCCGATTCTACTCTATCTTCATAGGAGCTTGCATCCTAAATCGTTTGTTCCACGGTTATACTTCCCCAGACAACAGGGAGGCTGGGGACTTTTTGAGTTTGGAGTGTCTACATAACAGAATGGTGCTAGATGGAGCCTGTAAAGTCATCAGGATGTCAGATCCCCTTCTCTGCATGCTCCGCGACCATGAGAGAGCAGGGATTGGAGCATTTCTTTTCAAGGCAGCAATCCGGGCAGCCCATGATCTTGGTCTCATATTCGACTCTGAACGGGCGAACCCAAAGCTGCGGAAATTGAGATCCTCCTACAGCTGCACAAGGATGAGCCAATGCATGGGGTCTTCTTCAAAAACATCGAAGACCTTGGCTTGTCCAAAAATCTGTGCCCTTCGCTTTTCTCAAGTCAAGTGAGCTGAAGTTAGAGACCGAGGGATTCATAATGGCCTGTCAGCCTGGTCTACCTTACACTAGATGCAGAGCGTGTCGTGCGTCTGACACCATAATGCATTTGCTGTCCGCATGTCAAGCTTATAAGGTCTCGGCCTATATCCACAGGCATAACGCGGCTCCACGAGTGTCGTACAACACTCGTACGGTATAGACGAGACACCGGTGTTCCGGGGGATATTGAGTCCGTTGTGGAGAATGAGAGGTGCCGAATTTATTGAAACTACTCGTTCCACACCCTCAGGAAAATACAAGCAAATAAGCCTGATGTAGCCCTCCTTGACCATCAAAGTAGGACGATATTCGTCCTGGCGAAACGAAAATCGTCCAAAAATAGGAGGAAAAACGGACAAAATATCGAGAGTTACTCTTTGAACTCTGCAGGCTGTACCCAAACCATTCGGTTAAATTGGTGGTTCTGATTATAGAGGTCCTTGGTGGAATGATGGACACGCTGCTCTCTAATCTAAAAATCATACCGGTTTGCCGTGGTGTGGTAGAAATCTTAGCCGGATGAATGTAGAAGGCTGTCATCCTTGGTTTACTCCTTGCTCACCCCACGGACGTGGGGAGTGGATATCTTGGTAAATGGCACCAGCGCGCCCTCTGGATGTGTCGGAGTTCCGCAGGCAGGGCCCGACTGGTAAAATCCAAACGAATTGTATATTACACTGAAATGCGTCAATCAATGAAAAAGTTATAAGAGAATGAAACTTGAAAAGTATGCCGTGTATTCAACCCACCAATACAATTTCAAAAATCATTTCAATCTGTTGGAAAATGTAGATTTTATAAGGGTGCTCCCGTCTTAAGTGGACCACACTGTATATATCTCAATATGTTTGATTTACAAATTTTTTTTCTGTAATTGGTTGATCAATCGATTTTCAGATCAACCGGTTCAAAGTGTTATCCATTGTAACAGGATTTTATCCCAAATTACGCCAACGGAAGTCTGAACAAAACAGCGTATCACTCTGTATAAGGTTCAGTGTCTGGAGAAGCGTTTAAAAGCAGCTCTCGATACATATTCATCTCATTCCCAGATCATACGAACCACAATGAAGAAAGGCTAACGGTCCCCATCCTCCTAATAGCGGTCCGCATTACCCACATCGCAGCCTGTCATTACAAAAGACTTAGGAGAGGTTTTAACATTTTTCAAATAGCCCCCAAATTTATTTATAATTCGTTCGAGTCGTAATTTCAGTTCGCTTTCCTAATAATAAGGTAACGTTACATAAATATTAGACATTACCCTACTGGACATTATGCTCCGCTTCAGTTATTACTGTTTTTCAGCGGAATATGTTGAACGATGAATAAATTTATGCAGACAGACGAAATGGTTAGGTTCTTTTACACTTTTATCATCCCTGTGTGAAAAATGCATAACAAGCATTTTGTTTGGCGACAAGGAAAATCCTGTATTGTTCAGAGAACATTCTGAGAGCCGGAAAAAAGTAGATAAGATTTGGTGTTCCCGAATTTCTGAATACTGTATGCCTCAGGGAATACCTCCCGAGGCATTGAATTCCAAATCTTTTCCGTTCGTTGAAAGAACGAGTCCTGGGAAAGAGATGTTCGGCACGTCTCAAAAGTGACGGCATATGGATGTGAGACTGAGCTCGAAGAGTCAGTCTTGATGGGACAGCTAACGATGGAACGATTGATGATATTTCCGAAGAGCATCGTCCACACAGAGGAAACATTTTACTAACTAAATAAACTAAATAAACTAAAATAAAAATAAAATATCATCATCAAAACTTTTAGATCTATTATGGTATCAGAGTGAAAGACAAGTGGTATAATGCCATTTTATAACGAATGGCATCAGGTGTGACAAATTCGAAAAAAAATTGTGGAAAGTTTAAATTGTGTTGGAAAATTCGTCGAAATTTTGGGAACCGCTGTCCGCCGAACGTCAAGCATTAAACCCGTCCTTCACTGGAGTGCAAGAGGTTAGATTACACCCTGTATAAGCATTAAATGAAAATTTATTCTTGAAACAATGAACATCAAAATAACGGAAACATACTCTTGGGTTGAACCGAGAGACCAATGGAAAAAATGTTCAATTAGACACAGCATATCCTTACACTTGAGTACAACGTACACTGATGAGGGCTGAAGAGCCCGAAACACGTGTGTACGGTTGCAGGTCTTCTTGAGATTTGGTCCGATTATAAATCATATATCTTGATTTTATATTACAACAGACTGTCACTATTATTATAAATAATATTGAAACTGAAATAATTATATTTCTTTGTACATAGATATTATTAAATGTTCCATAATACCTACTTGTTTGATTTCAATATAATTCATAGTGATGAACAAATATTATTATTCAAGAATCATGAAATATCCAAAACACCAAAACTACGCCAATTTTCACTCGACGCTCGTTTCGCCAACAAAGTAGGCATCTTCAGGAGCTGAAAGCAAACTACGTTAAATTTGTTATCTTTGTATTATTAAGTATTATTACCACCCCGTCAACATAGCTAATTTGTAATCTAATCAGTATAAGTAATATCACTGTCAGTCGCTACAATACGTTCTGTTTTATTTTAAAAATATCTTCTTTATCTTTTGTAGAAAATTATAGCTTAAACAAATTATACGTTGTCTCTCATCTTCATTTCTCATTTTTATGTGAAAAATCTGATCACAGATACAGTTCTTAGAAAATTACCTACTTGACTAGGTTAACCGTCTCTTCACCCGTCGAAATCTTCCTATGAGACAGTTGAACTCAGCTCCTCCACCCAATTATCAACAAAAACATGAAACCGATGAAAAGAATGCAAGATGAATCAATAAATACACACATGTTTTTAATGGTTATTGAGAAATGTGTTTTTTTCTACGACCACATGGAAATATGCCCATTTCATGCGCTTTATCGATCAAGGAAGTAGGCCGATTGTATACACTTTTTCATTTCTACATCGCGAGCTGTACTGTAATGATCATTTCAGTACAGGATATTATTTCCCACGACTTTCATGAACTACTAGACTGTCATTTTTTTGATCATAAATAATATAGGTAAGATCGATTCAAGTTTGTTAACGTTCTAATAATTTGACATTTGACATCAGTAGTAGAAAATGAAAATTCTAATTTTCGAATAGATATTACTATGTGAGCTCGTAGCAGCGACTAATGTGTGACGGAACATTCAGGTTTTGGATAGTGTGGGCGAGGGTTCAAATCCCTCATAACCCACATTTTTTTATTTTTTTTTTTAATCGATTAGTGTTCGATTTTCACTATAATTTTCAATATTTTCATCTTCAATTGATTTTTTAGGCGATATATATTATGGGAATCATGACGGCAGGAAATATGATGAAAAGTATTATTCAAAATATTTCAGATTTGTTCATGATTCAGATGGTCTTATTTATTTATTTTTTGTTCTTTTTTAGGGTGACTTGGGACATGCCGTCCAAATCTAAACAACGTTTGGAAAGTCGCGAAAGTCGCAAATATCACGACTCCTCAGAAGAAACACTTCAAAGGGCCATAGAAGATGGAGAAGGCATGGTTTTAGGCGAAATCGCTCTGAGAAAATTTGTTTTCGATCGTAATTTTTTTTTGTTGTTTGAGTTTTTTTTGTTTTATTGCATTCTACGAACGTCTTTGTTCAGGTAATTTTGATGGGATATTAATCCACACAAATTATTCAATTTTGTTCCCTTTTTCGATATTTTATCGATAATTTAGAAAAAAAATCTTCAATACGTCCCAAGACACCTTGAAAACGCTTTTTTTCAAGACAAGCATGCCAGATAAAAACGTGTCCCAAGTATTTAAAAGCAACGGATGACTTGGAATAGAATGTTTTTTATTTATTTTTCGAAACGGGTTGATTTTTTGGATACAGTTGTACCTAACCTAACCTAACTTGTAGTCCTAAGTATTAGGCATGATAGTGGCTTTTTCAAATGTCAATTTTTCCAAAAGTTTTTCAATTGTGGTCAATTAAATTTCAAAATTGTCCCAAGTTTCTTCAATACGGTCCCAAAAATACTGTTTACTGTTAGAAAATATAAATTAGCAAAAATATAATCCTATCCGAATAACCCTCGAACATCGATGAATGATCAAAAATTGTATTACAACTTTCTCAAGCTTGTTGGCTAATAAACAACAGACCTCAGCCTACGGCGTTAGTCTGTTCCCAAACAACAAGCTCTCTAAATCTGTTATGAATTTTTTTCGAACAATTATCAATTGATAAATATCATGATGTCCCACCCTACCAATAATGCTCATTGCTGCTATCATATACTCAATCGAATACGTCACGCGCAGCGCTGACTTTGTCGACGCGCCGCCAGCGCCATCTATCGGTGGTGTTGGTACTATCGTGCTACTATGAAGGTTGTCCCTCTACTCATAATCATATACAATAGCAATAATTGGGTAAAAAATCCATTAGAAAACAACCACTTTCCTAGCTAAAACAACGACGAACGTTCAATTAAATCTAATGAATTTCTGTGCAGAGTTCCTATACGAGGTTTTCTCTGCAATTGCTAGTTACATGGAAATATTCATTAAAACATTTGAACCACCTATAGATCGATTTTCGGGTTTTGCCCTCATCAGTATAGGGTAGGTCTCTATGCAGACAATTACTAATGTTTGCAAGAAATATTTGAATCATATCTTCATTTCAAAGCCACAGCTGAAATCGCGCCTGCAGATCATTGTTCTTCAAACTACGAACGCCATCTCAATTGCCTTGCGTTCTATAACTACTGAAAACCAGCCTATAAAATGTCCCCTAGGAGATAAAGTCGATGCCATCAATTTGCATATTTTTAGACTCTTTAAAGGTCCTGAAATATCCGGGGTGCAGCGTTATCAAACTGACACACTGTATACTCATCCAATCTGATTCAAACAAAACGTGTGATTACCCGAATCCTTCAGGTACCTTCATGTGCGGTTCTACTATGTACATACCCACAACTCAGGAGTTATAATCCAAAATGATTATATGCATCGGTCACTTGTCCTCAGGCGCATAATTAGAAATGCGTTATTAGTATGATTCATTGTTTTTCATAATTATCAACCCAACGTATGTTTTCCTGGTTATCGTATAAAAAGTAAGTAACGGTATGTGTTCTCGTTTTTGAATTCCCAAATGGACAAATTTCACGTTGGCTAGGTGTAATAATTCAAATAATTTGATTGATACGGTTCGATGAGGTTGTTATCAAATTTCACCCAAAGTCCTTCAGTTATTGAAATTTAATAAACATTTTCTGTCGATCTCGTATTAACTAGTCTGTCTGATGTACCTACACACGAAATTGATGGGTAATGACCACTATTAAAGATCAATTTCTGTATATTTATGAATGATTGTAAAGCCGCGTACAGTAGACCAACCAATATAAATTTTTTGTGGAAATTAATTCTAATAGTAAGCGACTTGCGCCATGACTTCGGGGATACTTTATAAATAACTAAAATCCAAATTGCAACTCAAAATTTTTTTTGTGCAATTGTTTAAACAATGATTATTAAAAAAAAGGGTCCTTTTTTTGGTTGTTTGTAAATATCTCAAAAGGTACTGGACGAATGGCTTTACTCATAAAAGACCGTTTGTAGAGAATGAAAAAACCTACAAAATGGTTTTTGGAAAATCCCGATACGACCATTTTTCGCCGAGAAAAGCCGGAAAAACTCTTGAAAAAAGGCCTTTTTTCAAAAATTCGTATCTCCCTCAATTTTCAATATTAAGAAATGATTTATCATGTACGTTGAGCTCCCGAAAGGTGGAAATTGTCGCTTCAATAGTTTTCCTATAATCGGGTTTTAAAAAAATTACAGCCATATTTTGCATGATGCGTCATATTACTGCTTCTGAACACAGCGCTTCGAGTGAAAATTCGTCGCCGAGTCGTGCTAAGGTAGTAGTGGAGGGGGCGCCGAGAAGCGGAGGAGAAGTGAGAGACCTGTTGCGCGCACAAGGCGCTTTTTTCTATACAGCGAAGACGTCGCTTCTCGGCGCCCCCTCCACTACTACCTTAGCACGACTCGGCGACGAATTTTCACTCGAAGCGCTGGGTTCAGAAGCATTCTTAACAATGTTCTTCAAACTTATGGGAAAATGTGAGATAGACAAATTGTAGTTTTCAACCTCAACTTCAAAATGCCGCTTTAAAAATTCAAATGGGACCATTTCCCGTAATATGACGCATCATGCAAAATATGGCTGTAATTTTTTTAAAACCCGATTGTAGGAAAACTATTGAATTTCCACCTTTCAGGAGCTCAACGTACATTTCCCGAAAAATTATTTCTTAATATTGAAAATTGAGGGAGATACGAATTTTTGAAAAAAGGCCTTTTTTCAAGAGTTTTTCCGGCTTTTCTCGGCGAAAAATGGTCGTATCGGGATTTTCCAAAAATCATTTTGTAGGTTTTTTCATTCTCTACAAACGGTCTTTTATGAGTAAAGCCATTCGTCCAGTACCTTTTGAGATATTTACAAACAACCAAAAAAAGGACCCTTTTTTTTAATAATCATTGTTTAAACAATTGCACAAAAAAAATTGTGAGTTGCAATTTGGATTTTAGTTATTTATAAAGTATCCCCGAAGTCATGGCGCAAGTCGCTTACTATTAGAATTAATTTGCAAAACAGGCTTTATTTTTGTTATATTGGTTGGACTACAGACCGAGGCTCCAACGCATTCCAAGGCACATGTGGACAGATATTTGGTTGCGTTGGAATCGGTGTCTACGGCGGCGGCGAATGCACTCCAATGCATTCCAAGGCAACAGTTGGCGTTGGTCTGCGTTCGGTCGCCTGGCGGTACATCAAAGAGATGTTCGATTTGGTTTGGACGAGATTTTCCACACCTCAGTCGTTGGCAAGTATTCTCACTGGAGTCAGGTGTAGATTATTGTTTATTTCATTTGTCCATATGGAGTGGGACGAAGATTTGTGTCTGACACTAATTCAGCTCTACCGGGATAATCCGATATTATGGGATCCTACCAGCATGAATTATTCCTCTAATAAGTGACTTCCACTGTATAAATGTCTGTTTTTGGAAGGCGTTGTCACCCACCAACGCCTAGGCTGACGTTTTTTCTTCTTTTTTGTGGTTAAAGAATGTAGTACAAATACCGTACTTGCTAATAACAAATCTTCTTCATCGCTTGACATGTTTACTAGCTCTACACGCACCGAACTGAATTCAAATACTTACTCGTGCAAAATGACCGAACCACAACCAACGGTTTCCAGTTCCCAACTGAAAATCCGGTGTAGAAGACCACAAGAAATCATTTCCAATCCCAACACGAACGATCACATTCGATCGAGTTGGCGTTGGTTTGCATTTGAACTTGATCTGTACGCGGCTTAATAGCGATAGGATACCAAATATACACAAACTCAAATGTTACTTGAATGAAGTCACCTCCGCCTTGTTGATATAAATGTATCCAAATGTGACACAAATAATATGATCAATGAATAAAAAAATCAAACTATATATTCAAGAAATTGCACGGTAACATATTCTAAGCATTATTCACCCTTGAACGAGTTCATATACGAGCTTGTAAGTAGGTAATGTTGGATATCTACCTTTCAGATTCAAAACTAATCTAAGAGCCATATTTTCTCCAAAGAGGATTTTGAAATTATTTCGAAACATGATTTTAATAACTACGTCATCGTTTTCGTTGTCGCGAAAATGAATGTTTTCGAACGTTGTCAAACGTCGAACAATTAACACATTGAAATCAAGCTTATTATGCACATGTTATTATTATTGACACAGCAGAACGGTTCTCAAATAATCCTTTTGATTAATGATTTGATTCAACAGTGGCATAAAGAGGATAATGAATTCTTCAATTATGTGTTTTTATTTTTTAATCCCAGTCCAAGTAGTATCAATAAGGAAGAGAATTGATTTACAAATTTTACAGGCTATAAATTTTTATACATTTCCAGATGTCAAAAAATACAATATACAAAAAATACTAGATGTGGATAACCCATTTCCCCAGAGTGACAGCTGCATCATTGTCTACTGTTATATGATATCTTCCAACTGGATTTGTACTATACCTTCCAAATGTCACAAATGACGTGCCAGGAACGAGAGCTACAGTTTCAGTTGATACGTCAAGAAGAGTAATTCGACCACGTCACTGAAGATGATTGCCGCAGTTGCAGTTGAAACGTTTGGATATTTTAACAAAAGAAGACTAACGGCAAAATCTGGAATTTTCGAAATTACAGTTTTTATTAATATTTTTGACTAAAGTTGGATAATCAAGAACTATCTAACCCAGTAAGCCAGGATTTCAGTTTGGGGGGGCTGAACATACAATTAATCAGTTATCAGAGCTTTTTTTTTTTCGTCAGCCGGATGTCATGAATAACACCTACAAGCGAACTGTTAGGCACGCGAACGATAAAATCATCTTGTAAGAAATTTTCTTAGCTTTCTTTATATATACCAATGTATTTAACGAATGTGTCTCTTTATGGTCGCAAAATGCGAAAAATGTAAAGGGTGCGCTAGGATCCGGCATCCAAGCACATAAAACCGCCAACGAAAAATACTTCCGGAAATTTTAGAATTTTTTCAATATTTTTTCCGTATTCTACGCTATCAGTTTAACTGGACACAGTATTCGAAAAATGAAAAATAATAAATTTAAAAATCGGTCCTACTCAAAGTGCACACGTTCGAAAAAACCCCTACAAAATCTTTGTTTGACTAGCAATCGATTTCAAATTTGGTCAGCGTCTAGAAAAAAGTTCAAATTTAACGAATATAACATAGAAAAAAATTGAAAAATTTTTGGCGGGAAAATGGCACCTGCAACCTCTAGATAACATTTTCATCCGACGACCGAATCGAGATAGAGCAATTCTGCGAACGCCAATCGATTCAGCATGCCGAAATTAGTGTATTCTGTGATTTTACAGTGGATCGGAACGAAATGAATTTTCAGCCGAAAAAACATCAAAGGGTTATACCTTAAAAATGGCCAAAAATCGAAAGGCATCAGATTCACTCGAAATTACCACCGATATACTTAAAATTTCATGCTGATTCCGAAAATGTATCATTCGAATATGTTCGGATACACGGTGTACCATAAAACTAAGATAAATATGCAACAAAAATTGTGTCGCATGAGTCCAGCATACAAAACCACCTATAACACCTACAAGCGAACTATTAGGAAAGCGAACGATAACATCATCTTGTAGGAAATTTTCTTAGCTTTCTTTATATATACCAATGTATTTAACGAATGTGTCTCTTTATGGTCGCAAAATGCGAAAAATGTAAAGGGTGCGCTAGGATCCGGCATCCTAGCACATAAAACCGCCAACGAAAAATATTTTCGAAAGTTCTAGAATTTTTTCAATATTTTTCCAATGTTCTCGGCCATCATTTTAATAATCATTTGGTGGCTTGGTCACCAAACTTTGGTCAAGTGAATGGTACATCGATGAAGCAATATCTCAGTTTGCAACCTCTTCAGATGTACCCAACATTGTCAAAATGCCAATTAACTCAAATTTTGCTGTATACTCGTTGAGAACATTCCAGAAGATTTGCAAACTGGGAGTAGTAATGAATATATCATTTCATATCACGAATCAGGTTTGCAACCAATTCAAGTTTTTTTTTATCGACTTATAATGTTTTTCTTTGTATAATGTTTTTCTTTGATATAACCATAAGAGAAAATTACAAAAGTTCTGCAAACTTGACAGATACATACAACCTTTTACATTGGCCGGAACATATATATTCTTAAGTCGTGGTAATTTTTTTCAAAATTTGCAAAGAAGTATCAAAACTTTTGTAATTATTTCGAGACTACCTTGATCAAAATAATGACCACGAATTACAAAAATATACAGTGAGGAGAAAGTCCTAACCGATCATGCAATGATATACAGGGTGTCCTATTTTAAAAAAATAAACATTAAAGTCACTGCGCTTTTTTAGAACACTTGGTATAAATGAAACCATTAAAGAGAGTGTATGAAATCCTACAACTTACGTATTCAAAATTTTTTGGCAAACTGAGATTCATTGCTTTCTCTATGCACCATCCACTTGACCAAGGTTTAAAAACTTTTGGAATTATTATGAATTAATTGACTATTTCTACTGGCCTAATTCATGCACTGACCGGAACGAAATCGATACCTGTCGAACTGAAAATAGCCATCGACGACATTTTGATTTACAGCGTCGTAAAATGATGATGTAGTAGTACAAATGGACCGATTAGTTTTATAGAACTGGTTTACCGACAACGGAGAGATCATCGTGTGCTATGAGAGTGACCACCGAAATCAATCAATTATTAATAATGGTGATTATGGACCACAAATTGGGCTATCATTTTTATTGTCGGCTCAATAGCGTAACGATTGCCGAATGTTTTTATTGTATTGATTTTTGAGTGGAGAGAGATGGTGAGATTAACCAAGATCGTTGAGTAGGCGACGATGTTGTCTGGTTAAAATGTTAATAACAATGTGAATCGATACTGTTGTAATTTAATGTTGTCTATAGGTATGCCACAAAAATTACTTTCCTTCAGTCTATTTCTGTGTTGGCTAGTTTCTCGCCAATTATGCACATTAACCTACCTTTTTGGTAATCAATGAAAAGTCTGTTATTTTTATCTATCATACTTCTGGGTCGTAAGATCATTGGATGTTGCATTTGAATCGCACATTTTTACACTGGTCAATTCAGATCGTCCCAGAGCTCTGCTTATACCATTTGGATTAGGCAATTCTCCCGCCACCTTTGTGAGACTTATGAAACTAATGAGATGCCTAGTCTACATGTATGACGTTATGGTAATGGGCAAGACCTTCGACAATAATTTGAGAGAATTTTTACGCCAAGAAAATGCCAGTATTTCAATTTATTTTTTGGCCTGTACATAATATTTTGCAGCACAGTCCTTACATTCAATATAGTGATTTTAGACTTTTCCAGTAGTATCCATATACCTTAGCTATATTCTAGGAAAATACTATGCTGTTTTTTGTCTTCCATTGCGACCTTGCTCATGAAGAGAGAGTAGGGGAACAAGGGGTTACCCTTAGCAGTTTCCTGTAGATCATAAAAGCAACCTTCTACCTGAATACGGTTTAGTTTCATGCACAAATTAACGAGGGAAACAAATTCTTCAATTTCGTTATTATTGAAATTATTTCTTTAATAATTTCATTAGTAATTTCCTGAGGTATTACAAGGTCTGTGTAATTGGAACACTGGGGAATTGGAACTAACATCAAATGAAACTAAAATTTCACCTTCTTGTAGATTGATATTTTTTGTATATTGTATGAACTCTAAGGAGTTTTTTATGCTGAAACTTGGTTTCGCAATAGGTAAACTTTCAAATTTATTGGTGAGCTATTTTGCCATTTGGTAGGTAGAAGACCCAATAGCCACACGAAAGGACGCAATGATTTTTCCGGTTTGTGGATTTTTGGGAGGCAATATAAATATGACTCTGTTGGGTTGGAGACTTGTAATCTTTGGTGATGCTAATGGAAGTGAAAGACGTCTTAAAAAAATGTGATAATATACTTATCTTTCAAAACTGAAGAACGGTAGAAAATTTCGTGTTTTTTGACTTGAGACGATGTTGCATTTGGCCAAAGAGGTCGAAAACTTGGATGATTTATTGGACCAACATCATAAACATGGGCTGTATGACTATCTTTTAAATTACTTCCACAATGGACCATCACCAGGATTGTGGGAAATCTGAGAAAGTGAGAGCGGGCAGGCAATATCTAAATTAATTCCGAATCTGAGAAATTCTCTCTGCGCCCCGAAAATAACGAGCCTTTATCTCAGTCTCAAAAGCGCCCGTCCGGATTTATGGGCCTCGAAAAAATGTCCCAAAAACAATTAGACGTGTCGCTGGGCCGATGAATCAGTGTGAGACGATTAGCATATCCGAGACGAGCTCCTTAATGGATGCTGCGCTGGTGATGTCTTCATCCCGGCTACCGAACCGGTAGCTCTATCTCAAACATCGAATACCTCTTGTGTTAGTACAATCGCTGGAGTAAAATATACATTATAGCTACCCAATGAATCGGCAGGAAATTTTCCTTCATAAACTGTATTCAAATTTCTGGCGATACATATCTCTAACACATAAAAAAGTGTTAGGTTAACGGAAATCACAATTTTAAAACAATTTTATAAAATGAGTTTAAATAATTTGCACCATATGGAAAACTTTTTTATTATCGATTTGTCAGTAAATTTTAATCCCCATATATATTGGTGCATTGCGGAATACTTGTATTCGAGTAGGAGAGGGAGGAAAAAAACTAGAATTTTGATCAAGAGTAAACAACTCTGGCTGTGATTCCAAATTTGTTTTCAATTCTGAACAGTATCTTTGAATGAACTTTTTGATAATATCAAAAATTAGGGGTGGTCTACCTATTTAATCTGCTGTATATTTACAAAGCAATTGCAACTGGGTTTTCTTGGAAGAACGTTGCACAATTATCTGTCAGATCTAATCTAATGTCCGTTGTGGTATTAGCCAGGGAAGTAGTTGTTTTCTGTCAGATGTTTGCCTCATATTATCCACATGGCGGAAATATATATAATATAATATACAATAGTGTCCCGAACACTGTAAGATCTGAAAGAAATAAAACTAGGTAATTAAAAAAAAAAGATTTCATCTTACGTAATGACAGAAAATTAATTATCGACCTGATAGAATCGAAACCATAAACAACATAATATATATATACTGCATTAATATAGTTGATCCGTTCTTCATCAATTGACTCGTTTCTTATTTTTACTCTTTTCTAATTCATCAGGCTTATTTTTTCAATAAATACTCTATTATATTGAAAAGGGGAACATTCCCCATTAAAATTGAAAAACGAAAATTGTGATTTTTTTTTAATATCAAACAGAAAACAACGACTTACCCGGCTAAAGCCACGTTGGACATTGAACTACATCTGATAGATATTGTGAAAAGACTAACAGAAGAGAAAAAAATCTAAAAGTGAAAATTCGCATTTTTATATAGATAGTTGATTTTTTTAATTATCTCTAGTTTTCATTCAAAATTCATCAAATAAATTAGATAGGAAAAATGTTCCCTGTTTTCAACATGAATACTTCCCAAAAGGTTATCTTGAACGATGGAAAATAGCGTCTAAAGTTTCTTTCAGCCGCAGATGATTCCACAACAGATTTTATGAATATTCTATTCATATTTCCGAACAAATACCAAAATACTTTTTATACTTTCAACGATTGACGAGTTATAGGCGAAAATAGGCTTTTTTGACCGAAGGGATGGTTTTTTAAAGGTGAAGCCTCTATTATTATTGTGCTTTAATGATAAATGGGACCTAACAGTTTATGAAAGAACAATTGCATGCCGGATAATTTTGTAGAAAATGTACACACCGACCGTACTACGTTCGAGATGTGTCTCGTGTAGGACGTGTTCGGCTGTCCGCGAACATCGCCGATTTGCATATCGCGTTCGTATCGCGATCGCTCACGCGTAGATTTACGGCAGAACCACGAGAAAAGGGGGTATATAAATTTGTTTGGCATGCAGACCTTTTTTTTTCGATCGACTGCAACTTGGCCGGCCGCAGACATCAGGAGTCAAGCTGAGTGACAAGAAGAATTGAAAGAATGCTTAATTTTTTTGGGTCTGCCCCGAATTTCATCAACTTGATCGCCTTGTGTTTATTTTCCGTGCTATTCAACTCGAGTAGCATTATTGGTAAAATTTTGGTACAATATGAATATATTGACAAAATATTCAAACGTATTAACGAGAAACATCATGTGAATAAATATTTATTATTGCTTTGATACTCGAAGCAATTTACAGTTTTCTTTTACGCTTATAAACTATTCCAAAAAAATTCATTTGGATTGACTTCAATTGCTACATTACTTTAAGTGTTTTTTATAAAACTCATTTTTTTTAAACTATTAATTATGGAGCTATTAGTGGTATTTAGTCCACAAGGAGGTGCTGTACAGTACTTACCAGCGAAGAAAAGTACTCTGCGATGCTGAAGTTCAAGCCGAAAGTCAACTATCACTATAATTGTTACATAAAATACAAAATTGTATTGACGTAAGTTTGGCAATTCCAAAGATACTCACACCGTATTAAAAAGCATGAATTCATTAAAAAATGTACATTCGATCTTTATCATTCGAGTTGGTTGAATTCTCTCAATTTTCTTGTTATTTAATGTTATAAGAAACGGTCGATCTGCTGGTTGTAATTTTTTAGTATCTATCTCGGTAGATTAGAAAATAATTTTACCACCCTTTCCAACCCCGAACTTTCTAACGTTGTTATTAAAATCTATTCAGCGGCAACCCTTCATTAGGACAGAGAAACATATTATTAAGGCAGAAGAAAATGTGTCCAAGAAGAAGGTTATACATTTTTCATTTTAACAAGGGTGGATTTTTTGTTGAAGGGATAGCTGTATGGTGTTTTCGACAGTATTCAAATGAACATTTGCTCCGTACAGTGAGCTTGTTGACTTTGGAATAAATTCACTGAGGACATTAAAATTTCAATATTAAATCATGTTATTATAGACAAATGATACTTTGTGCCAGTTATGGCGTCATCATTTTCTCAAAAACACCCTTCGTTGTCAAAAGTATATTATCAGCGATTTTATTTCTGATAAGGCCATACTTAAAATCCCTCGGAACGTTTGTGATTGTTTTCACTTCACTCAGACTCTCTCAGTGAATTTTCTGGTCACATGGGATGAGAATGTGTGTCAGATTACAAAACATTATTCAGCACCTTATAAGAAAAATTGGCATGAAATGCAGCTCACCGAACAGAAGATGACAGACCACCTTCAAACCAAACTACATAAACGTGGTCGATACCCAGTATCTCAGCATTAATGCCAATGTTTACGTAACTACCGTAACCTCCAGTCTTTCATTTCCAATTATTAGCTAGAAAATGAATTCTTATGAATATCATTACTCAAAATTAGTGAGCTGAGCGTGGTTTAACTTCAATATCGGAATAATGCATAGTTGAAAATGCAAATTCTAGGTGTAAAATCACCGCGAGATGCGAGGAATCGTGATAGATCTCCTTGCTAGATCGGTACTAATGCCTGTAATGAAAGTACTGGCGGCTGTTAAAAACGTATTAGAGACGGGAATGTAGGTATGAACACCAATTTGGTCGTTGGGGTCTAGAAATGTATTTTATTCGAAATATTATCAGAAAATGGAAAATACATAGTAGGACTGGCTTTCATAAAATTCACAACAATTGATGATGAAGAACCGGATTTCGGAGTTGTGACATTGCATCGTATATTAACGACAGTGTAGAAAAAATTAAATCGCAATATTCAAATACGGCTTGCCTCTTGAAGCTTTTAGACAAACCAGAAAATAGCGGTATTTATGAGAAAACATATATGTTCGAAAGTTTCTTGTGGTAGCGAGAAAAAAAAGTTATGTATGAATACATCAAAGACTGCCACATATTATGTTCGCTGGCTCATAAAACGATGTCAAGAAAACCACAAAACCAAACATTCAATCAATATTTAGCAATTCTATTTCAAAATAGTATACTATGTTAGCAGAGTTATAACGTCCTTTCTGTAATGGGTATTTTTGTCACGAGTGCAGCGTTGCGGAACGACTGTTTAAAAAACAATTGTCTCGAGTGGTTCATAAATGCTTTACAGTACTTTTTTTACTAATTCATATTATAACTATAACATTGTATGTTTTTTAGTTGATACCTTTTTTATCATAACAGTTTCAATCGACAGGTCAAGAACTGATGGAAATCCATAGCACTTCTTGGACTGATAGAAACGTGAGTTACTGAAACATGATTTAACACGATAAGATTTCAACAAATGATATTACATCGAGACCTGTTTCGCTAGTTTTCCAAGCGGTTGATATGATAACTGCTTGAAAAAGCGACAGTGTAGCGCAACGTAATATTATTTGTGAGAATCTTACGTGTTTTGATTAAGTTTCAGTAACTTAAGATCCTAACAGTCTGAAAAGTGCTTAGTGTTCGCTGACTGGAATTACTTTTCGAAAGTGCTTAGTAATCGCGAGCATTTCATAAATAAAAGTGCTTAGTGCTCGAGATTTCGGAGCACTTTTCAAGAGTGCTTAGAGCTTAGTGCTCGAAGCACTTTTTGTCAGTGCTCTGCACTCAATCAATCAATTCTACCATGAGTGAGAAAGATCGATATTTTATCGAACAGTTGAAGATGCTGCTCCCAGTATAGGAGTTACGATTATCGGACCCGAATCTAACCATTCAACAGGTAGCCGTTTGTCGCCCAAACAGATGACTAACAAACCGATAAATAGTCGCTCTCATGCGACCGTTCATCAGGAAACAAGCGAGATACGCTACCGGAGGTACCGGTACGCGGAGTACCGAGATACGACGCGAGATAATATGACAGATTAGAAACGCCGATTTCACTTAAAAAGCCATTACCGAGGAGAGCGGTCGGTGATTTTTTCTTCTCGAAAAGTTATCATCGGCGCGGCGCGGTCTAGCCCATAAATCGGGCCCACGACTGCCGCGATGTTTGATAGGCGATGTGTGGCTGGTGAGTAGTGGCTAGTGGCCGGTGTCAAACTACTGCGGATTCGATTCAGAGATGGCCAGTGGCGGCCGTCACTGGAATAATTTTCTCCACAACCGTTACAGATTTTTCTACTTCTGAAATCAAATTTGATAACAGCATGGTAACATTCTCGCTCTTGATAGCGAAAACATATTCTACACTTGATGTCGTACGTATTTTACGAGTTTCATTCCTTCACTTGTATTTAAATGAATATTCTGACATTGTTGTAGCATTAATTACGTTAGCCTTGACTGCCATCAAATGACAAGATGTGAATTGAATTGTCAAAATAATTTTTTATTGGCTTTCCATTTGATTATTTGTGAAATTTGCGGTTGTGGAGAAAGCACAATTACTCGTTTACAATGAAAATTCGTTATGCTCGGGTTCCTCGCGCTCGCTTTCAGCTTGCGCTTGTAACTTCCCAAAAAGTCAAAATTTCGACTTTTTTCACGAAAAATATTTCGACTTTTTTCACGAAATTTTGACATTCAAGTGGAAATGCTGAAAAAAAACTGTTGTGGCCCTTCTGCGCTCTCCTAGAAAAGTATGTGATCGTACTCATGTGGGGTCGTAAATCTGAATCTCGGACGTTCATTATGGCATCCTAGTTTATTATATTTCTATGCTCAAAACCTATATCCATAGAAAATCAATGATGCGTTTCGTGTCTATCGAAGGCGCATCGAAACCAAACAGGCTAATAGACATCAGGGCCGTCTGGTATCGTGATCGACGGACATCTATGATCACGTTATCGCCGGGGTGTCATGTGTGTGCAATCATAGTATCCATGACCTATTCCTGTAGTGAATTCGTGTTTTGTTTCGCGTGTGGCTGGCAATCGCTCACTTTCCACGCACCGTCCTCCCACGACTAAAAATACAGGGTGAAACAGCTCACTGCTGGTTTCGGACGCCGGGTACGAAAACTTCTTGGAGAGGAACAATGTGAGAAACAGTCGAAAATCTGGACATTTGTTACAATTTTCGATTAACAAATACAAGGAGTACCTATACCGGGTGACCACGAGGTGAGGTACGCCCCCCAATTTTTCTACAGTTTTGAAGATACAGATTTCAAATTTGGTGTGTAGCTATAGTACTTGAATACGCATATTTTGACCCCTTTACTGAAGATTCACCAATTCCGGTTCAACCGGAAGTGACCCTAAACTTTTTTTTTTCAAATTACACCCTGTACATATTTTTTCATTGTAAGAAAACGCACGCAAAATGTGTATAGTTTTTTTCCCCCATCGAATGTTTGACAACTGTCAAATTACATCACTGACAGTGCTTTATTCGTTCACACTAAGATGTCTAAAAACCCTGGTGTACCGACTGATTTGATTTTGTTTCGAATTTTTTGAAGACAAAACAAATGAATTAGTGGTCTACTTTTGTAATCGACTCCAGAGATGGCGTCCTCTTTCTCGTGTCAACACTGTCAACATTCCAAGGACATGGTGATTCTGATTGCTAATTGAATTTTAAGGGATTTTATTAAACTTTTGTATGCCATACGAAAGTAATAGTCCATACTTGAAGTGGAATATCAAGTTTTATTGAAAAAATAACACTACTAAAATTGTGTAATTTTTTCAAAAAAAAATCTAAAAACCATTTGAAAGTCAATAATTGTGGTGTAAAAAAAAATGTGTGCAATTTTCTTATATTATTGATGCGTTTCTTCATGTTCCTTATATTTTAATAATTTGATCATGTTCCGTTTTTGTGCCGACAAACCAGAAAGATGAACAAAGTAGGTAACTAATTTATATTCAATACAGAAATTGTACTCACCACTTAGAATCTGAACATACTTTGAAACAGACATTTTATTTCAAAACGCCATGCATGTTGACAATATTTTATGGCAAAAATGTTTTCTAATCAATTCAATCAACTCTGGATGCGTTTTTATATCTTACCTTTTCTTGAAATCTTCCATAAGTAGCGAAAGTCCGCGATAAAGTAAAAAATATAAATTTTTCTCCATTCCCACTGAAATCTATCTATGTTTTGTTTTGTCTTCAGTAAGCTTGTTAAGGTATTGGTTATTTTCCATGCATTCCTTTTATTTTGAAATGGAGAAATCTTTTTAGGGTAGTTTATCAAAAAATACATTTTTCTGTCGAACAAAATTGCACAATAGAAATATTTTGACTATTACATATCATATTGAACGGTGGAAGAACAATATAACACATTAACTCATCACAAATATCAAATCCCAAAGCAATTAAACTCAAAGCCACAAAATTATTCTTTATTTCTTTAAAAAAGATTATACTGAAAACTCGGGCACAAATGCACAGACAGATATCAGCGCGAGAGCATGCGCTGCGCATAAGATTGACAGGTACTAATGGTGAATTTCCATGCGATGCAGCTGAACTGCAGTACTTCTATGTGAAATGTGAGTTAATTATATTTCAGCAAAAAAATTAATAAATCATTTCGAAAATGTAACAAATAGAACTGATTGGGGACAGTGATTCCGTATATTCCAGTAATTATATTGTTTTATTAATTTCATGTTCGAGAATCGTGGGCAAAACTTCAAACTTCTGTTCATGAAAATTAACCCTAACAAGAAAACCGACGGTGGCGGTGCACTCAAGTGTCGCGGGATATTCGAAAAACAGCCCGCGGATTCATTTGTTTTCTCGTAATCAAGTTGGCGAATGTCTCTCGTTTTATCCTACAGATTTGCAGGTATAAGTCGGTACACCAGGGTTTTTAGGCATCTTAGTTCACACCATAACGCCCAACAACCAATTGCACGATCATAAACCACCCCGTATAAACCTTTTTCAATTCTCCATTGTTTCGCCCCACTATAACCAGACCGTTCTTTGTTTACACACCTCTTAAAAGTACCGCCTTCCGCGATTCATTCATGGAATTTATTTTCATGACTGGCCACTATTTTCTAATCACGGATTATCTTTCTGCACGAGATGGAAAATGATTGAGTTCACGACATCTTTATCGCAGATTACGTGCAACAGACTGGGTCGAATGATGCTTGCTGGCATGGCGTCTAGTTTTCCTGTGGTTTTTGCTGAAAATATCTTAGAGGAAAAGGGTCTTTCGGCATTAATAAAATTGCAATATGGACCTGGAATGATTGATTTTTCACCTGGAATCATTGGATATCCGTAAAGAGTGGTGATCTCCTGAATAATCAGTGAGATTATAGAGAGTTATTGCAGAGTTGAATGAGTTTACTTAATTTCGAAAAACTTGTATTAATTTATCCTGTACTGCAATTAATTATGGTTGGTAATATTGTTATTGCAAACATCATCTTCACAGTTGCTTCGTTCTCTTCATTTTGACAAAAACGTCAAAGTTCTACGAAAGCGTCTAAGGGGAGTTTTTTTTTATTTTTTCGACTTCAAACACAGAATTTCCGACTTTGAATTCCGAATTTTATTTTTCCGACTTCAAAGTAGTTCCTCCCTCCAAAAAAACAATTGAAGAAACTGGCATCTCACACCTCTTTCTATACTATTATCGAACTTTCGAGAACTTTTTACGTGGGTGTCTAACGTTTAGAACGTCTGTTCTGATTCATTCCATAGTCTTCTCGAATTTTACCACCTATAACACCTACAAGCGAACTGTCAGGCCAGCAAATAATAACATGCTCTTGTAGGAAATTTTCTTAGCTTCCTTTCTATATACATATGTATATACATATGTATATAACGAATGTGTCTCGTTATGGTCGCAAAATGCAAAAAATGGTAACAGGTGCGCTACGGTCCGACATCCTAGCACACAAAACCACCTATAATACCTACAAGCGAACAGTCAGGCCAGCAAACAATAACATGCTCTTATAGGAAATTGTCTTAGCTTTCTTTCCATATACATATGTATTTAACGAATGTGTCTCGTTATGGTCGCAAAATGCGAAAAATGGTAATAGGTGCTCTACGGTCCGACATCCTAGCACACAAAACCACCTATAACACCTACAAGCAAACTGTCATGCCAGCAAACAATAACATCCTGTTGTAGGAAATTTTCTTAGCTTTCTTTCCATATACATATGTATTTAACGAATGTGTCTCGTTATGGTCGCAAAATGCGAAAAATGGTAATAGGTGCGCTACGGTCCGACATCCTAGCACACAAAACCACCTATAACACCTACAAGCGAACTGTCAGGCCAGCAAACAATAACAAGCTCTTATAGGAAATTTTCTTAGCTTTCTTTCTATATACATATGTATTTAACGAATGTGTCTCGTTATGGTCGCAAAATGCGATAAATGTAAAAGGTGCGCTAGGATCTGGCATCCTAGCACATAAAACCGCAAAAAAAACTTCCGAGAGTTCTAGAATTTCCCAATTTTTCTTTCTTGAACTGTGAAATTTTCTAAAAATTTCCTACGCCCCCCTCAAACTAGTAAACAGAAAATTATTGTTCTATGTCGTGTTCACTCTGTACACAGAGTTTCTGTTCATTTTTGAATGAACATCTCGGCAGGTTTACATCGGGTTAACATATTATTTTATGTATTTTCCCATTTCAGTATGCCTTTCTTTGCTGTACTTAGAGAAATTGAATTTTTTTGCTTGATTCTTTCATGAAATGACTCCTGGCGCATCACATTCAATAGAACAGTTATAATAACGTATTTTGTTCCTCAAAACGAAAACAATGATATAAATGACATACCATTACAATTTATTCGTAATTATTAATAATTACACCAGAAAAACGTACGGACAGTGGTACTTACGTATTTTTATTTCTGTTATTGCAAAACATCTGAGAGATATTACAAAGTACTGAAACGAGTCATTTAATTACCGTTTGTGTATTGTTCCAGGAATTCTATTGTGAGCATAGAGTAGTTTAGTAAGTTTTATTTCCCACATAAAAAGCCGATTGTCAACGCGTGAGATGACAATCTTCTGTACAAGCCAAAGTTGGGAGTCAAGAATAAATGTTTCGATCATTCTCTCCTTTCTTCATATACAAGTTTGAAAATATAACGTTATGAATTGTATTCTAGTCCGAAACTTATTGAAAGTGTTTGCGAGCCAATTCAACAATGATTGATCAAAATATTATTATTGATATACAAGTACTTACACCTTTAGTTACCTGATCAGTACCAGTTAGGCCAATTGTGTTTGTAATTAAAAATTGAATCAATCCCAGATAGTCCAATCAAACGGTGTTTGGACTAGGAAAAAAATAAGGTAGTTTTTCCACAAATTCTATATGTTTTTTCGGGTGCTAAATCCGAATTTCAACTTGGGGTAACATAGTATCATTAAAAGCTGCCCCAATCGCTTCAATTAATAAGCCATAATTACAATTATCTACTACTCTCGAGATCCGAGATATTCCCTGTCCTAATCTTCGTATCTGAAACACCCATTAACCCTTTCAGTTACGACCCTAGAAAGTTTCTCAAGAAAAATTTGAAATTGCGAGCATGAAACACACAATTTACTTATCTTCATCCTCGTCCTTCTCGCCCCATCCGTCATCTTCATCAGATAACTGCGGAATACTTGGACTATTTGTACCTTTGTCACATTACTGGAGCTCGAGCAATTCAGCAATACAGTAGGAGGGCAATGGGGGCAATTCCCCCCCCCCCCCTTAACGCCTCACGACAAAAGCACTTTATTTTGACCAAAACACTTTATTTTGACCAAAGCACTTCATTTACTCGGATAGCCAAGCGGCGATAAAAGCAGTCAAGTCTATGCAAATCACCTCAAAACTTGTTTGGGACTGCATAGAAGCCCTAAAAGAGCTAGGCAGTCAGAACAGACTGACACTAGCTTGGGTACCAGCACACACAGGTTACAGAGGCAATGAAGAGGCTGATTCACTAGCTCGAGAAGAAGCAAGTAAGGTCCTGAATGTCCCAGAACCGTTTTGCGGTATAGCGAAAGCTGTACTAAAAACCAACACCAAATCATGAATACAACAGAAATCTCAAGAATGGTGGAACGATTCACCAGGAATGAGACAGGCCAAAGAGTTTATCAAAAAACCGTTGCCAACATTTACAGAATATCTACTAAATCAGAGAAGGAGCAATACTAGAATAATGGTTGGACTCCTCACACATTGTAGGCTCCACAAACATATGAGTACTATTGGTCTGGCAGAAGAAATGTTATGCAGGTTCTGTCAGGAAGAAGAGGAAACATCGGCACACATACTATGCCACTATGAGGGCTTGTCAAGGCTAGGGTTTCTAACACTGGGAGAAGAAAAACCAAAAGCTCCCGGATACATGGGAGTTCTGAAAACTGGCCTATGCAGTCTCGTGACGAAAACAGGGCTAGATAAAGAACTTTAAACGATTTCGAGGGCGAACACAATAGGTCTGAAAAGGTCGCGGTGTTGATGCTTATGGCACGGAAGCCCCAAACTAATCTAATCTAATCTAAAGCACTTTATTTTGAACAAAGCACTTTATTTTGATCAAAGCACTTTATTTTGACGAACTTTCCAAAATTAAAAATTGCCCCCTCCCTAAATGAAATCTTCTATCCGCGCCTGAGTTTTTGTTACATATTACTGCATGCAACATCTAAAAATAAAAAATAAAATATGAATTTTGGCACCCTTGAAATCACCATGTATTCAATACGGGACATATGAAATTACGGAATTATTTTCAAAGAAATATGAAAATTTTTATTATTATTTTTTATCTAATGCAAAAAGTGATGCTTCACTTATATTGTATGTACATATTCTATTTCAGCCTGCGCGAAAACACTCTAATAATAATTGTCATAACACTCCAACACCATTCAACTTGTTATGCTTTCTGTGAAGTACACACATTAACACAAGAGTTAGTTAATTCAATGAATTCTAACTAGATGGCAACACCTATATAAACAATGAATATAGACGTCTCTCGTCGGACACAAATCGATTAAGAGGTCTTAAAAGCTATACTAATTCCATAAAAACAATGTAAAATTAATGTCCTCCGTGAGGGACAATATGACTGAAAGGGTTTTATCTACCTATCTATCTAGCTTGGGTAAAGCACGAGGAGTTTCAGAAAAATACATTTACTTATTTTATATTCCGTACTATATGGGAAAGTAAGGAAAACGTAAAGTTGTCCCATATGATGCATCTTTTTTGGTAAACGCCTTTCACAATGTGATACAAATTCCCACAAGGTACCAACTGAAAAATCAATGTTTACAGGGTTTGTCGGTGAAAACAACCGTTGCCGCAGGCACTATTCAAAACACCGCTTCGACGTTCCGTTTGTATTCATTTCTGTCGATTTAAACGTCACTAAGATTCAGGCCCGGTCTGGCCAGGGCGGCTGGTCGGCGATCTCCGAGGGCCTCTGGCCCAAGGGGGCCACAAGTTTGCGACATAATCTTGCAAAAACAATTTTTTTAAAACGATCGCCGCACCGTTCGGCTCGGCTCAGCGAGCGGTAGTGACGCGACAGCGGCGCGGCGCGCCTGCGCCCTGGTAGGACTCAAGCAGATAGCTCAGCCACAGCTTAGATGTCTAATCTATCTATTAAACATAGGCTAACTATTTTGCCGTGAGAGGACATAGTGTCCTCGTTATATTTCCAGGGGGGGGGGGGCTCAAATCACCGTCTAGCCGAGGGCCACCAATGGAGCCAGACCGGGCCTGCTAAGAATGTATGATTATACCGCAATTATGGTGCGCCGCTGCGGATTCCAAGAATCGCATCATATTCTCTTTAGAATTCGTTCCGCCAAATCGGAATCCATTCGCGTCATAAAGCACATATCCTTGAATGTATTCCGATAGTTCGCCTTTCAAAATACACCGCTATCACTAATGATTAGTGTCGGGTAGATGATTGATTATGACTGAAAAGTTTTGCTATCGTCCACACATCTGGAAACATCGATATTTGCATGTTGCTTACGGTAAAACATTTTTTTTTTCAGCATTCCGTTACTATAATAATAAAGATATTGATTCACGAAAAAAAATAACAAACATGCGTTGACCATAACAATCTGGAAGATAAATACTCTCAGAAAGACACACACAAATGTAAATGAAACACTTGTTTAAAAAATTTTGTTACATGGAATAGTGTAAAAAATCTTTCCAAAAACAACCTTTTTTCATAAACTATTAAACTAAAAAGTAAAAAATAATATTTTATGCAGTGCCTTCTAAAGTCCGTTCCCCCCCTACTAATTTTTAACCACCTGGTATATCGCAACGAAATTTGGAAGTGGCAGCTGAGCGCCATCTTCAATAATTGCATAATCGGTTAGGGACGATCATAAGGAATGTAACAACACCAAGTTTGGTGCTATTATCTCCAAGGACTATAGAGATATCGCCTATTATTTTATCCAATAGTCTTATATGTTAAATGGATGGCGTAGAATACGGGCAAAATATTGAAAAAATTTTAGAATTTTCGGAAGTATTTTTTGTTGGCGGTTTTATGTGCTAGGATACAGGATCCTAGCGAGCCTTTTACATTTTTCGCATTTTGCGACCATAACGACACACATTCGTTAAATACATAGGTATATAAAAGGGAAGCTAAGAAAATTTTCTACAAGAGGATGTTATTGTTTGGTTGTTATAGGTGGTTTTGTGTGCTATGATGTCGGAACGTAGCGCACCTATTACCATTTTCCGCATTTTGCGACCTCAACGAGACACATTCGTTTAATACATATGTATATGGGAAGAAAGCTAAGAAAATGTTCTACAAGAGGATGTTATTGTTTGCTGGCCTAACAGTTCGCTTGTAGGTGTTATAGGTGGATTTGTGTGCTACGATGTCGGAACGTAGCGCATATTACCTTTTTTCGAATTTTGCGACCATAACGAGACACATTCGTTAATTACATATGTATATGGGAAGAAAGCTAAGAAAATTTTCAAAAGAGGATGTTATTGTTTGCCGGCCTAACAGTTCGCTTATAGGTGTTATAGGTGGTTTTGTGTGCTACGATGTCGGAACGTAGCGCACCTATTACGAGACACATTCGTTAATTACATATGTATATGGGAAGAAAGTTAAGAAAATTTCCTACAAGATGATGTTATTGTTTGGTGGCCTAACAGTTCGCTTGTGGTTGCTATAGGTGGTTTTGTGTGCTAGGATGTCGGAACGTAGCGCACCTATTACCATTTTCCGCATTTTGCGACCTTAACGATATACATTCGTTAAATACATATGTATATGGGAAGAAAGCTAAGAAAATTTCCTACAAAAGGATGTTATTGTTTGCCGGCCTAACAGTTCGCTTGTAGGTGTTATAGGTGGTTTTGTGTGCTAGGATGTCGGAACGTAGCGCACCTATTACCATTTTCCGCATTTTGCGACCTTAACGAGACACATTCGTTAAATACATATGTATATGGGAAGAAAGCTAAGAAAATTTCATACAAGAGGATGTTATTGTTTGCTGGCCTAACAGTTCGCTTGTAGGTGTTATAGGTGGTTTTGTGTGCTACGATGTCGGAACGTAGCGCACCTATTACCTTTTTTCGAATTTTGCGACCATAACGAGACACATTCGTTAATTACATATGTATATGGGAAGAAAGTTAAGAAAATTTCCTACAAGATGATGTTATTGTTTGGTAGCCTAACAGTTCGCTTGTGGTTGTTATAGGTGGTTTTGTGTGCTAGGATGTCGGAACGTAGTTCACCTATTACCATTTTCCGCATTTTGCGACCTTAACGAGACACATTCATTAAATATATAGGTATATAGAAAGAATGCTAAGAAAATTTTCTACAAGATGATGTTATCTAAAAAAAAAAAAGCTCTGGTAACTGATAAATTGTATGTTCAGCCCCCCCAAAATGAAATCCTAGCTGCGCCACTGACTAAAAATATGAAAATGCCCTTCTCTGCTATGCTACGGCACTGTGTGAAGACTTCCATAGCCTTTTCTTGCAGCCTCCACTCGTATTCACAACCATTATTAGACGCGTAGCAAGAAATTTCTAATGTATTTTGTATGACCTGTGTTTACAACGGTATCTTTCTATTCTATTTTTCTAAGAGTCGTTGTAATTGGCACCTTTACATGGCTAAAAAGTGGTTATAATTACGTTGACGGAGATTTCGGTTTTTCTCCATATTTCTTCGGATGTTGCGGTGTTCTACATACTTGCGTTGGTGCTGTTTTTGCATTTATTGTAATTGCTTGAGCTCGGAAGATTTCAAAGTTGATTTTCTACGAAAAAATATTTTTATGTAGTAGAGTTGTAGCAAGTCTGAATGAACGAAATGTACGTTGTCCATTTACTTTGCCCAAGGATAATTACATTTTTTTTAACACTCTAAGAAGTAACATTTTTTGAAGTGAAGACTGCACGTTCTTCCTTTCGACGATGCTCTTTTGATTACTCACCTTTCGGATGTTCATCGTCTTGATGGTTGAAGATTTCTACCTCTTTCTATTTTTCACAACGTTTCAATTGCAATCGTCTTCAGGCGAATACTGATAAATCGTGATGTTTTCAAAGGTTTGTTGGTGTGGCGTAATTACAGTGTAATTACGCGCGGTCTTGTGTCGCGCGTGGTTTCGCAATTTTTCATACCTCCAAAACGATCATTGCACCATTGCTTTCGATATAGGCAGTTTCTTTGAATTTGTGTTTGAACCAATGTTCTTCTCGATGAAGAACACTATCCTCGTCCTAAATAATTCGATGCTTAGGCCAGTCGAGATAGACGTGAAAAATCGAAAATTTAATAATAATTCCAAAAGATTTCAAACTTTGGTCAAGTGAATGGTACATCGAGAAAGCAATAAATAAATCTCAGGTTAGGTTGCAATCTCTTCCGTAACATTGTCAAAATGGCAATTAACTTAAATTTCGCTGAGAAAATTCCAAAAGTTCTGCAAACTTCATTCATTTCATATAAATGTTTCTAAGGCAATATTCACTTTGAATATTTTTTTGATTCAAATTTTCGGTATATACTGATTCGGCTATTCTTAATCGATTGGCGTTCGCAGAATTGGTCTATCTCTGACGGTTCTCGAGTTGGTCAGCTCTGAATCAGTTTTCAAGTGGGTTTTTTTGGCGCCAAAAATATTTCCGATGAGTTTTCAACATTTTAGTTCAAAGATTCGAAATGAGCACGTCAAAATACTTTCGAAGACAAAAACTTGAAATTCGAAAAATGAAAAATAAAAAAGTTCAAAAAATTATCTATCATGACATAATCGACTTTTTTGCGTCTATTTTTTTATTCAAATTCACGGTATATACTAATTCGGCCATTCCGACTCGATTGGCGTTCGCAGAATTGGTCTATCTCTGACGGTTCTCGAGTTGGTCAGCTCTGAATCAGTTTTCAAGTGGGTTTTTTTGGCGCCAAAAATATTTCCGATGAGTTTTCAACATTTTAGTTCAAAGATTCGAAATGAGCACGTCAAAATACTTTCGAAGACAAAAACTTGAAATTCGAAAAATGAAAAATAAAAAAGTTCAAAAAATTATCTATCATGACATAATCGACTTTTTTGTGCGTCTATTTTTTTTATTCAAATTCACGGTATATACTAATTCGGCCATTCTGACCCGATTGGCGTTCGCAGAATTGGTGTATCTCTAACGGTTCTCGAGTTGGTCAGCTCTGAATCAGATTTCAAATGTTTTTTTTGGCGCCAAAAATATTTTCGATGAGTATTCGTTATTTTCGTTCAAAGATTCGAAATGAGCACGTCAAAATACTTCCGAGGACAAAAATTTGAAATTCTAAAAATGAAAAATAAAAAAGTTCAAAAAATTATCTATCATGATATAAGTAATCGACTTTTTTGTGCTTCTATTTTTTTGATTCAAATTTTTGGTATATACTGATTCGAACATTCTGAATCGATTGGCTTTCGCAAAATTGGTGTATCTCTAACGGTTCTCGAGTTGGTCAGCTATGAATCAGATTTCAAATCGTTTTTTTGGCGCCAAAAATATTTCCGATGCGTTTTCGACATTTTCGTTAAAAAATTCGAAATCAGCACGTCAAAATACGTAAGAGGACAAAAATTTGAAATTCGAAAAATGAAAAATAAAAAATTTCAGAAAAATGGATTTTCTACCTTAAACACCCTTTTCCGTCTAAATCTTTTATTAGAGCACATAAAAATCATACATTTTTGGAACGAGAATGAAATTTCACGTATAGAGTGCAAATTTCAAGTCGATGTGACGACTTAGTATTTTTGATGATTTTCAGGGGTGAACCCCTTGCAACTTTTTTCGATTAATTTTTAATATTTTCGGTTGACTCTAAATTCGCAATATATACTAATTCGACCATTCTGAATCGATTGGCGTTCGCAGAATTTGTCTATCTCTAACCGTTCTCGAGTTCGTCAGCTCTAGATCAGTTTTTAGATGTTTTTTTTGCCGCCAAAAATATTTCTGATGAGTTTTCGACATTTTCGTTCAAAAATTCGAAATCAGCACGCCAAAGTACGTAAGAGGACGAAAATTTGAAATTCGAACAATGAAAAATAAAAAATTTCAGAAAATTGGATTTTCTACCTTAAACACCCTTTTCCGTCTAAATCTTTTATTTGAGCACATAAAAATCACACATTTTCGGAACGAGAATGAAATTTCACGTATACAGTGCAAATTTCAAGTCGATGTGATGACTTAGTATTTTTGATGATTTTTAGGGGTGAGAACCCCTTGCAACTTTTTTCGAGTAATTTTTAATATTTTCGGTTGACTCGAAATTCGCAATATATACTAATTCGACCATTCTGAATCGATTGGCGTTCGCAGAATTTGTCTATCTCTAACCGTTCTCGAGTTGGTCAGCTCTAAATCAGTTTTTAGATGTTTTTTTTGCCGCCAAAAATATTTCCAATGAGTTTTCGACATTTTCGTTCAAAAATTCGAAATCAGCACGTCAAAATACGTAAGAGGACAAAAATTTGAAATTCGAAAAATGAAAAATTAAAAATTTCAGAAAATTGGATTTTCTACCTTAAACACCGTTTTCCGTCTAAATCTTTTATTTGAGCACATAAAAATCACACATTTTCGGAACGAAAATGAAATTTCACGTATACAGTGCAATTTTCAAGTCGATGTGACGACTTAGTATTTTTGATGATTTTTAGGGGTGAACCCCTTGCAACTTTTTTCGAGTAATTTTTAATATTTTCGGTGAACCCGAAATTCGCAATAATCATTAATTCGACCATTCTGAATCGATTGGCGTTCGCAGAATTTGTCTATATCTAACCGTTCTTGAGTTGGTCAGCTCTAAATCAGTTTTTAGATGTTTTTTTGCCGCCAAAAATATTTCTGATGAGTTTTCGACATTTTCGCTCAAAGATTCGAAATCAGCACGTCAAAATACGTAAGAGGACGAAAATTTGAAATTCGAACAATGAAAAATAAAAAATTTCAGAAAATTGGATTTTCTACCTTAAACACCGTTTTCCGTCTAAATCTTTTATTTGAGCACATAAAAATCACACATTTTCGGAACGAAAATGAAATTTCACGTATACAGTGCAATTTTCAAGTCGATGTGACGACTTAGTATTTTTGATGATTTTTAGGGGTGAACCCCTTGCAACTTTTTTCGAGTAATTTTTAATATTTTCGGTGAACCCGAAATTCGCAATAATAATTAATTCGATCATTCTGAATCGATTGGCGTTCGCCGAATTTGTCTATCTCTAACCGTTCTCGAGTTGGTCAGCTCTAAATCAGTTTTTAGATGTTTTTGTTGCCGCCAAAAATATTTCCGATGAGTTTTCGACATTTTCGTTAAAAAATTCGAAATCAGCACGTCAAAATACGTAAGAGGACAAAAATTTGAAATTCGAAAAATGAAAAATAAAAAATTTCAGAAAAATGGATTTTCTACCTTAAACACCCTTTTCCGTCTAAATCTTTTATTAGAGCACATAAAAATCATACATTTTTGGAACGAGAATGAAATTTCACGTATAGAGTGCAAATTTCAAGTCGATGTGACGACTTAGTATTTTTGATGATTTTTAGGGGTGAACCCCTTGCAACTTTTTTCGATTAATTTTTAATATTTTCGGTTGACTCTAAATTCGCAATATATACTAATTCGACCATTCTGAATCGATTGGCGTTCGCAGAATTTGTCTATCTCTAACCGTTCTCGAGTTCGTCAGCTCTAGATCAGTTTTTAGATGTTTTTTTTGCCGCCAAAAATATTTCTGATGAGTTTTCGACATTTTCGTTCAAAAATTCGAAATCAGCACGCCAAAATACGTAAGAGGACGAAAATTTGAAATTCGAACAATGAAAAATAAAAAATTTCAGAAAATTGGATTTTCTACCTTAAACACCCTTTTCCGTCTAAATCTTTTATTTGAGCACATAAAAATCACACATTTTCGGAACGAGAATGAAATTTCACGTATACAGTGCAAATTTCAAGTCGATGTGACGACTTAGTATTTTTGATGATTTTTAGGGGTGAGAACCCCTTGCAACTTTTTTCGAGTAATTTTTAATATTTTCGGTTGACTCGAAATTCGCAATATATACTAATTCGGCCATTCCGAATCGATTGGCGTTCGCAGAATTGGTGTATCTCGAACGGTTCTCGAGTTGGTCAGCTTTGAATCAGATTTCAAATGTTCTTTTTGGCTCCAAAAATATTTCCGATGAGTTTTCGTTATTTTCGTTCAAAGATTTGAAATGAGCACTTCAAAATACTTTCGAGGAGAAAAATTTGAAATTCGAAAAATGAAAAATAAAAAAGTTCAAAAAATTATCTATCATGATATAATCGACTTTTTTGTGCGTCTATTTTTTTAAATTCAAAATTACGGTATATACTAATTCGGCCAGTCTGAAACGATTGGCGTTCGCAGAATTGGTGTATCTCTAACGGTTCTCGAGTTGGTCAGCTATGAATCAGATTTCAAATGGTTTTTTTGGCGCCAAAAATGTTTCCGATGAGTTTTCGTCATTTTCGTTCAAAGATTCGAAATGAGCACGTCAAAATACTTTCGAGGACAAAAATTTGAAATACGAAAAATGAAAAATAAAAAAGTTCAAAAAATTATCTATCATGATATAATCGAATTTTTTGTGCGTCAATTTTTTTTAATTAAAATTTACGGTATATACTAATTCGGACATTCTGAATCGATTGGCGTTCGCAGAATTGGTGTATCTCTAACGGTTCTCGAGTTGGTCAGCTCTGAATCAGATTTCAAATGGTTTTTTTGGCGTCAAAAATATTTACGATGAGTTTTCGTCATTTTCGTTCAAAGATTCGAAATGAGCACTTCATAATACTTTCGAGGACAAAAATTTGAAATTAGAAAAATGAAAAATAAAAAAGTTCAAAAAATTATCCATCATGATATAATCGACTTTTTTGTGCGTCTATTTTTTTATTCAAATTCACGGTATATACTAATTCGGCCATTCTGAATCGATTGGCGTTCGCAGAATTGGTGTTACATACGACCAAGAATCCTTTCATAGCAACTCCAACTTTAATGCCAGAGAATCTCTGTAAGCAGTAACTACCCTCAGGATTGTTATCCTTGTAGCAGGAAACCGAAGTTTCCGAACATTGATCGTAATTCGCGTTCTGGTTGGGAGTTTACATTAACTTCTTCGGCTAATGTGTGGTGGTAAAAGCTCGTCCACCGGAACTTGGCCGTTTATCTGCAGTACAGACTTCCTGAGTATCGAAAAGTCAGTTCGGATACAATCCTGGGCGTTCCTGCAAGATTTTACTTGGGTATTTTTATGTTTGATAGGGTGCTTTGCAAATTTGATATCAATAAAAATAATAATATTTTTTTCAAACCACGCTTAAATTTAAATGCAATAAAAATTTGCAAATAATTTTTTTCGAGATTATCCAAAAATGAAGGGTATGAGTAAAAGCGTGGAGCGATTGATCATCATTGCGAAATGTATTTTCCTGGCGCTCCACGCTTTTACTCATACATTCCATTTTTGGATAATCTTGAAAACATTATTCCCATTTTTAGTGCATTTATTTTCTTCTTTTTAGTCTTGTCTTATCATATCTTGTAAATATACAGGGTATTTCACATACGGCCTATTAGACTTTTCTGGAGAACGAAACGCCAGATCATTTCGAAAATTTGTGGGCATTGATATTGAAACATGCTCTACCTGTCTGAAATATTTTCATCAACACAGTGTTGCCACTTGTATCAGAGAGTAGTAGCTACGTTGTCATTTCAAATGGAACACCTCCTATATTATATAATTTTTGTAATTCCCATAGAATTCCTCAAAACGTCCTAGATAATTTTCTATACCTATCTGTGACGGTTTTCGAGAAAAAAATCATTTTGTAAAATTTTTGTGTGAAACCTGACCATTGAAAAATAGCTTATTTTTCACAATGCAAATTTACAAAATATTGAAATTTGGGTTATAGCTGCATAAGGCTATAAAGTATTCTGTCGAGGAGCTGGATTTCGGTTTCAGCATACAGGGAAGCTCAGAAGTAACTTGCTTTAGGGAACTCTTGAAAAAGACAAAAAGTTATAATAGAGTCGGACATCCAGAGAATTTATTTATAAGTTAAATTGAGAATGAAAAGATGAGGTCCCAAATCGCTTGCACCTCTAGTTTGCTAATCATGAAAATGAAAAAGTATCGAGTACTTGTTAACCCAGATATTCGCCTCAGTTCAATCGAAATAGTGGTATCGTTCGCCGAGCCATGGCACATTCAGCTAAAACTTGCGAAATTGAAAAAAAATACCAAACTTTGAATATCTGTATCTCGGAATCGGAAACTTTTGTCTGTGGTTACTGAACTAATACGTGAGATCGATTTGGATTACAATATGACTGTAGGTATTATTGATCATTCATATAATTATAATTTATATTTAGTTCATATTATTCTTCGTATTATCATCCCGAAATCTTTGGATTGTTTTCAGTTTCTCAGAGGAAAACTCAAAAAAATAGTGACGCATTTAAGTGTATTCGGCTTTTTTGCGTGCAATGTCAGTATATCTTTCAACAATAGATCATTAACGTGAATAGGTCAATTCGTAAGACAAATTCCCATCTTTTCGAACTAGTACATGATGGCGTCTCATACATAGCGACGATAAATTGGCCAGCAGTAGGCAGTAACAACTTCCTAGAAGTGTTTAAAATGAAATATTTAATAAGCTACGGGTTCGCTTATGTTCATTAAGGATATATTGGCCCTGTTACCGACAAAGAAGTCAAAACTGCTGAATTAAAAATCCATTAGTGAGATCTATATGTGTCGGTTCGAAATGTTTTTTATTGGACGAGAAGATTTTGATTAATTTTGCTCGTAGTGTGTTATTAACTAAAATATTTTTTTTCGTTTTGGTATTGAAGAGCACGTACCAACATTATAAAGTCTTCCATATCATTGCTTGAGGAAAAACTATCATAAAAGGATGATTAAATGACAGAAAACTACTACTGCCCTGTACGACCATTGAGTTAGGTATATTTGTTAAATTACCGGCGGAGATTCTACAAAAACTACTTTGCGTTGTTCCATACATGTCTTGTTACTCAAACCAGGAATCACCTGCATGTCGGTTTCATTAATTATTGCCAATCAGAATCTTTACGGGAATACACTAACTCGAAATTAGGCGCCGGATTTCAGTTTTATCAAGATCAGGTATCAACAATATTCAAATTTTATGCTGTGATTTTGGACTCAACAATTGTACTCTGTAATATTTTGCTGAAAATGTACAGTTTTAACATATTTTTGTAACCAAGGATTATTGAAATTTAGGGGGTTGTCTAATTTGGAACCCAGATATTTTCCAGTTGGGACAAATTCAATTATTTCACTATCGATTTTCAATTTGATGAAAATAATTGAGATGTTCCATTTGAAAAAATTGAGTTACTCTCAGTATCTGAAACAATATTGATTTGGCAATATTGCCAATATCACCGTTGAATCGGGCATCATCAAAAACCATCTCATATGAATTTTCATGAATTTTTCCCGAACCGTTTCGAAAATATTGGAACGTTCCCAGATTTTTTAACGAAAATGCCATGTTGTCATATTTCAAAAACCACAATAAATTAAAATCTGATATTTGGAGACATAAGTAATAAGGTAGCGTTGAATTGATTGCAATGAAAATAATTAGGATGTTCTATTTGAAAAAATTGAGTTACCCTCAGTATCTGAAAAACTATTGATTTGGCAACATTGCCAATATCACCAATGAATCGGGCATCATCAAAAACCATCCAGTAGAAATTTTCATGAATTTTCTTTCAGCCGATTCTGAAATATGAGACCATTCCCAGACTTTTGAAAAACACTGTAGAATAACTTCCGATATTTTTCTATAATCGCTTATATTTTATTAATAGATAACTGAATTGTTTAAAAATATTTGAATTGTCATCAAACTGAAAAAAAATCATTCAAGTCTACCGCAAGTGACAGACCCCACATGTTTGGCCCATATGTTTGCAACCACTTGCGTGCATCGAACCAATTATCCGATTTCACAAAGAAATGTATCGAATAACAATAATTTTATTCCACGAAATTTTCATAATTATTGTTATGGTTTGGAGAAAACAATTGCGTTAGTTCCTTTGTAGTAATACAACCGAAGTTGAGGAGATCGCGTGAACGGGAGTGATTCGTATGGAGGGTTGTGGAAAATCGACAAATTTCAGGTAATGGAAGATGAAATAAATAAAACAGAATAATCCACAATTCATGAAATCAGTTGTGAGCATTTCGACAGAACGAAGGTTGGTCAAACTAGACGAGTCACGAAGACTTGTTTCAAAGAACACGCTACGGACAACTGCGACTCCGAAATTCCATATCATCTATCGATTGAGTTGTATTGCGTATTGGGCGACATATGCGATGACAATCTATTGGATAGTTTCCAACTGCCAGATCCAATAATTTACTTATAGACCAGTTAGATGTTAACCTGTTCAATAATTGAGGGCATATCTGTGATAATAACTAAATGCATCTTTGTGATTAAGCAAACTACCAGTTTATCATTTGCATCCTGTTTATACTTTCATTCTTTTTACCTAATTTCAAACTACTATATGTCTTTATGTCTGTACATTTACTGATTACCATTGTTTGTTTGGGAAAGCTATAGTAATAGCGAAACGCGTCACATATTAGAAGACGTAAGTGTTTTTTATTTAATTTCTAGTAATCAAGTACGATTGGGTTTTGAGACAAGAATCGATTGTAGCACCACCAAACTTGGTATGCTAGTAGTTGAAACCATGATAAACACGAAAAAAAATTAAATTATTTACCAAAATTCCAGGTGTGGAACATTTTTTTTTCGTTTGAAAATATATAAATAGGTTTTTGCTGTAATCTTAGAAAGTATATGATTTATCGTAAAAACAACCCAACAGGGTGAAAAACAATTCAATTTTCCACAAAAATTACTCTTAGTTATTTCTTATGAAATGCGCTCGTTTTCTCAGAAAACGTGATTGAACGCCTTTGATGTCGGTTCACCCTTACCCGCCGCTGAAAGTTCTGGCGGAGCCGAAGATTTGATTGGTCATAACCCTGCTAAAGATGATCGGAGAAGGAAAAGGAAGTGCAAACCTCAAGCTTGAAATCATACTTCATTTTTTATGTAGGACGTGTATGAGCGATTATTTTCAATATTTACTGAAGGAATTGCCGGGATTATGGGTGAGTTGAAAACTGAGGCAGGAGTAAAACCCAGTTTTTTCATTGGCATGTATAAGTGAGACTTGTCTCATTAGTCTAAAATCGTTGCATATGGTCCAAAGAGGGTACTGATTCCTGCTTCAGTATAATTATTTCATATCAACTAAAATATCCATGACTTTCGGATCCTCCGTAAATATCGTAGAAGGGTTATGGGATAAAACACATTTTAGGTACTCAGATACTCACATGTTATATTTGCATGAGGAAGTAGAAGTCCTCAGGAACGATATGCACTTTTTCTTTTCCTTCTACTATAATTTTTAGCAAAGTTATGATAAATGTAATTTTCGGCTCTGCCTGAACTTGCAGGCAGTGGCGGGTTAGCGCGAGCGTGAAATGTGACGTCGGCGTTAAACCACGTTTTCTGGGAAAACGAGCGTATTTCATAAAGTATTACTGAAAATCATTTTTGTGGAGAATTGAAATATCTCTCAACCTATCGAAATCGTTTTTTTTTAATTAATTTTTTTTAGATTCCACCCCTGATTTTATGGTAATTTTTTTTCCAATAATACATTATGTCGAGATGTCATGTGCCGAGTTTCAGAGTGCTACAATTTATTCTTCAGTTTCTGCTCGAGTTTGTCTGTCCATAGTATGTCCATTCAACGCCCTTCATAATTCATTGACAATAACACATATCCACTATAGTTTTTTTTACTACTTAGCCTACTAAATATTCACCCCTATCGATCCAATTGAAATTGATGCCTTTTTAATTAGGTTTCCCATATTTTTTCCATTTATTATATTATTATAACTCACTTTACACAAAATAAACCAATTAGCAATAAATATGGTATACATTACGTTCGCGATGCTGGTGAAATAACTATAATCTCAGAAATTATTTATACATTCCGATTTATCTCTGTAATTACATATGAGAATTGCATTCTCAGCTTTTCCTATTAGGCCAGTTCGGTAGATATCTTCGTTGTTATAAAAAATGTAATGTATTCATGGTATTCATAAGATAAGAGATAAATAACAATTCTTTAACGCATATGAAGTTTTTTTATTGGTGTCTATAAAATCTACAGTCAAAACGTCGTGATTGGGTGAGCGTAGAGACAAGTCTTCTCCACCACCGTTACAGAATTTGCCAATTTTGAAATCAAATTTGGTAACAGAATGGTAACATTCTCGCTCTTGATATTGAACAAATATTGTCGTAGCAATAATTACGTTAGCCTTGACTGGCATCATAGTGATAAGATGTGAAATGAAATGTCAAAATAATTTTTCGTTGCTTTCCATTTGATTATATATGAAATTTGTGGTTGGGGAGAAAGCACAGTCTGTTACTCGTTTAGAATGAAAATTCGTTATGCTCGTGGTTCCTCGCGCTCGCGCTCGGAACTTCCCACTCGCTCGCTCTCAGCTCGCGCTCGGAACTTCCCACTCGCTCGCTCTCAGCTCGCGCTCGGAACTTCCCACTCGCTCGCTTTCAGCTCGCGCTTAAAACTTCCCACTCGCTCGCTCTCAGCTCGCGCTCAAGTTATTATTATCATTATTTTCGATAGAATTAAGTCTCCTATTCAGGATAATTGAGTTATTTTTCTAGAATCTAACGTATTTATTTCGTAAAACGTGAATAGTGGAATTTGTAGGAAATTTTATATACTTCCATTCTGAATGGAAAAGTTTTTCACGAAAAACTGACAAATTTCTAGTTATAAGCGAAAAACTACAAAAAAATGATTTTTCCATTTTTTTGCATTTTTTTAATATTCCGTCAAGGAATTTTGTTAGCAAACTTCAGATTCAGATTCAGCACTGCAAAAAACATGTGAAATGAAAGAAATCAGAACTACTTACCCCAAAAGTTTCCAACCAGGGGCTCTGTCGAATACAAATTTACTGAATTATAAAGGCCTTGGCAAAAAGCTGAATTCTGAATTATTTCACCTTATTTGTGTCGTAACAAAATATTTGACTTTGACTGATAAATATTAAATTTTTTCGTAACGTGAACCAGTTTTTTCACATGTTGCGTTTCCTGTTTGGCAGAAAAGCAGCTTAACATGAAACACTCGTTCCAATTATGAGTTCTCTCATAATTATTTGCAATTAATAATTGGCGAGTTCGCGAACATATATCTGAACGGCAGCTGTCATTGTAAAATGGCAGTTGCCGAAATAACGAGCTCAAGCAGCTGATGCCTATGAATGCGGTAATCAGAGAAATCTATATTAAATTCGCCACTGATATCCATCCGATAAATGCTATATCGATCTCGAAGATTATGGGGTAAGTGTTGTTTTAATGTGCCCTGTACATGTCACGTTTAGCGTTATGCTTATCGCTTGAGCTCCCTGAATGCACCTGAGATAAACATCTGACACTCTACGATGCATTTTTGTTTGCAGTCGTCGAAAACTAAATTCTGAATATAATATAACTTAAAGATATAAAAAATTCAAAATGCATAAAAAACATTTTTCCAATAAAGAACATTCCCTTTTTAAAAAATTCAAGACCTTGACTGTCTTATTCAGGTGTCCTTCAAGGATACAAACATTTTTGTAGTACCTCAGGAACCTACATACCTAAAATAATTTAGCAGCTATTGGACACCAAAATTCTCTCAGACCTTTCACTTCTTAAGTTTCATAATTCTTCCTTCTTCTTCTCATTATTATTATTATTATTATTATTATTATCAATACATTAACATTACAAAATTCGTGTATTGTCGTCGGTCCTTGATATGGGTGCCAAATTTCAAATTATTCGGATGATCTGGAAGTGGGTGAAAATAAAATTCTAAAATTCACATTATTTTTTTTCTTTTTTGTCTTAAAGGATTATATTATAATATCTTAATATCTTTAATTCGTTAACACCATCTGCTTTACTTGAACTAAACTTTAAGTTACAGGCAGAATTCGAAAAATGAAATTCTTTTGATTATTGAATTATTATGATGATAATTCAAGAATATATGAAAACAGAAAAAAAAATTCAATTATTTTTCAAAAGGCAATACGAAAACTACGCCATTCGATGAGTTTGAATCTTTTACCTTGACCTCTCGTATTTTATGCTGAAAACTTGAGTTCTGCTGAAAATATAAAATTGAAGAATTATCGAACATCTTCACACTTTATTAATACCCAACTAAAGAAAGAATACTTATATTAAACTATCAACATTTTGAACTTTGCTACTAAAAAAACTAATCTGTAGAGAACAGCCTCAGTCTTTGCTTTTCCAAAACCTCGCCCTTTCTCAACGATGATAACACATTATCCTCTCTTTTCTTCAATGTTCCTTCGGCGTTATAATATTTCCCAAATCTGTTTCTCAACTTCGCTTCGAAATATCTCGCTACTTCGTGCTGGTGACTGAAATATCGACTGAGGTTTTCCCTTGTCACGCAATACACTTCAGTGGTCTCAACAGCTATCCAGGTCAACAAGTTAGTTTTTAGGTGATCAAATGCTATCCAAGCGATTCCAAACTCATCTCCTTCTTTCAAATGTGCGACTTCCTGTCCATTACGGTTGTACCCAGCCACAGTCCCGGATGAAATGAAGTACGAATAATCGTTTTCATCACCTGATAATATAATTACATCATTGGTGAAAAACATCTTGGATTCCATGATAGTGAGTAAACCAAGTAAATCGTCCCTGGAAATTTTACTCAGTATGGAGTGCTTCTCAATAAGCGACTTAGCCCCGAACAAAAATAATTCAGTCTTCAGATGATCCGTTAGATGTGATTGTAGCTCTTCCTCGTCGAAGAACTGTTTCCTTGACTTTTTCTGAAAACTGGTCACTACTCGCTGCTTCAGATTGTCGGGTAGGTGCAAAGAATGCAAGTAGGTCCGTAGTACTGCCAGATGCTGCTCGTATTTACTGTCGGCAATATTCGTTATATCGAACATTCCAAGAACCCTAGCTATGACTTCCAACGTGTACAATCGTCCTACAAGAGATAACAAGAACAGCACTAAGTTCTGGAAGGGATCTTTCGGCTCAAAGTCAAAGTCTGCACCAAAAAAGTAGCATACGACAAGGAGAAAACCGTTGTAATACATCTCAAGTCTCCCCGGCTTATGTGGATGTCCATGATTCCACGAGAAAGGATTTTCATCAGGGTTTATGCGTTCTAGAATGACGACGAATATACAAGTGATCAAATGCAAAAGAAACACTAACTTCAGGACCTCATAAACTAAGAATGAAGTGAGTTTGTTCGCCCCAAAGTACAGCAAGTTGTTATCAAGAGTGGACAAAATTGATCTGAATCGCACAAAAAACGAGAGTATGGCGAGAAGAAGAACACAAAATTGATACGTTGGATGGGTTGAAATAACTCTCAGAGGAGTCTTCACCAACAAAATCAAGTCAAAAAAAAAGTAAGTCTTAAGGTAATTCAAAGCTATCAGTTTGGGATGAATGATTATTTCTTTCATGTTATACTTGACGTATCCGGTGAAGAAAATACTCAGCATGAAAAAAAGCCACAGCACGTTTAAGGCAAAATCTATTTTCACAAATGCATCTCCAAATGGGATTGCTAACACTGAGTACCTGCAGAGCATAAGCACCAGAAACATTACCTCCATGATGCCATTAGCCTTGCTGAAAGGGTGGATAATGTAGCGGTGTGGGCTGTTGAGGTGTCTCTTAAGTTCGAACCTCATCGATTTGGGATTCGAGAAGAAATTCTTGCACTTCCCATCATTCAAGTCCAAAATTATGATCTGTCTGAGTCTTCTTAACAGCACCTCTATACAATATCTTTCAGGGTGAAGTGGCGTGAAACAGGACTTGATAACATCAATTCCGAGACGACAATTATGACGATTTCCTGAATAATTTTCCATGATTTATCTTACATTGACATAGTTGAATTTTCTTGGCATTTGTCAGTTTGACACTACAGTTTGTGTATCACTGATCTAACGTTAGATATTACACATAGGGTGTTTAGGTTAGTGCCAAAACGAATTTGAAACGCGAAAAATAAAAAAAATTGCAGCAGGCAAGGACCACGTAGAAAATGTTGTTGAGGTTCCAACTTCGAGGCAAAAATGAAATTAAACACGAAAACACGCAAAATGGGGATGTTTAGGGGAGAAAAACGGGTTTTTGCGATTTGCGGCTAAACGTGACCTAGCGAAAAATCTAAAACTTTTGTCTTCAATGCTTTTTAACGTAACCTCAAATTAACCGTCAAAATGGCAAAAAATTGATTTTTCAGTATTCAATTTTTTGCTCGGCTACAAATTATTTAATTTACAGGACAATCTAGAAATAATAACTCTATTAGTTTGATTAGTTAAAATAAAAATGTATCTTCCAAATTTCACTAAAGTACATGCGGAAACTTCCCCAGATTTCAATAGGGACGAGAAAGTGTAGATAATATTGTAACACATTATTCTGAGAACAATTATTAGAAGACTGAAGGATCCTGCTAATGAAGTTATAAATATCAGTTGTTCGAGCTCCATTGATGAATTGCTACGAATTTCATAAGAAACGAAGATAATATCCGGTACTTACAAAACCCGGTAAACCCGAATCAAAATCTATCAAATTCGCAACCGAAAAAAGCATTCAATCAACCTGAATCGGAATCGAATTCCACTTCAAATAATTCTGTTCAGAGAAATTAACAACCACACAATTTTGCACCAGTCCCAAACTATTCACAATATAACATGCCAACACAAAATTTCGCGGAACCACAAATCTACATGCAAGCCAGTACTAGTGGCCAACGGGCCCTATATCAATATTCAGCCCAAACAAATTGATTTCCAAGGATTCCCAACAAACCAGCAGGTTTCCGGAACCACGGAAAATGTGTGGAAACCCATAGTCCAACAAACGAGGAAGCGGCCTAATGTTAAATGTACAGAAATTAATATCCGCAAAAAAAAAATATGAACGTATAGGAAATTAAAATTCAAGATGAGTTTCTGTTTCATGCGACTCGATCCTGATTACCGAACATAACCTAAGAAATTGGCGAAAAGATGTTTGTTGCCTACCTCCGAAATAGATGGAAAATTTATCAATTTCATGGATAGTCTGCTCACACACATTATGGAAGAAGAATAAGAAGAAAAAGAAGAAGAGCCAAATGATTCAGCGGATAATCCTCCAATTAAAAAAGGAAAATTAGTGAATCTGTATCAATATAATATATGATTTTTTTTATGTAATAATTTCATAAATGTTTTGTACATAATAGAGTTATTTCATCATTTTGTTAATATGATATTCGTTTTTTTCTCGACGAGCTACCCCAAATTAAGTACAAAGGGATTTTTGTGCGTTGTCCAGAACCAATCAAAATAATATTTTATTTCAACTTAACCAAGCGAAAAGAAAATTTATTTTTCTCCACCCTACTAAAAGAATAAAAATAGGTTTCATTGATGGTCCTGGATTTTTTAAAACACATCTGGCAACCTCGACGCGAGGACGGAAAAAGATACGATAACGACATTGAGACTCTAAATAAGAATTAGAAAAACATAGTAATGACTCTGAATAAGCAAATTTCATTTAATAGCAGAATAATCGTTGGTTATTACAAAATTCCGTGTTTGATTGAACAAAACGAAATACAAATTGCCGGCCAAATCAAAAAACTCAATTGAGAATTGAACGGCTATCCTACAACCAAGAATGCCTTAGATCAAATCAGTGCCGTACTTAACATTTTAACGGAACTATTAAAAAAATTTGAAAAGCACGGTTACTTTTGCTAGATTAGAAACAATTCATTACTCAGATTGAAAATAAAAAATTTAGAAAACATTATGCAAGTTCTACTGGGAAGTCAGTTTTCAACCTTGCACAAATACTATGAAATACTTAAAGTAGAATCATATTATTCGAAAGATAGAATTGTTTTCATAATAAACTTCCCTATAAAAAAAAAAGACTTGTTTGTGGAAAGTAAGGGTATTTTTACCGAAAAATGTTCATGCTCGTTCGACACCAAAAAAATACATTTTCACAAATTTTCATCTACATTAATTTGAGGTTATGTCGAAAAGTGTTGATGATAGCAAATGGCAAAAAACATCTAAACTGCATCCCTATTTCACCATTTTGAGTGTTTTCGTGTTTAGTTTTGTTTTTTCTTTAAACTTGGAACCTCAACAACATTTTCTATTTTTGGCGTTTCAAATTCGTTTTGGCACCAGCCTATAATATTATTGTCATTTATTTAAAATTTTCAATAATCTTTCAAGAAAGCAGCTTATATTATGAAAATATAGTCCACTATCAACAGAAATAATGAAGAAAATCGAAAATCGTTGAAAATATTGAGAAAATCATAATTCAGAGAGACTTTTCCGTTTTTCTCAATTTTGAGGGGTGTAACGATTGATGATACACCATGTCACATAGACCATTTCAAAGTATACATTTCACCAATTGAAATGATCACTTATAGACTTTCGAATTCCAAAAACCATCAAGACAATTGTTCGTGGAATGTAATTTAGGATATCTTTAGTTTGGCTGTTGCTAATTTTTTTTCCTCAAGAATTATAGGCACTAGCCTAATAGGAAATGTATCACTCTACAAAACTGAATAACATTACCTACGTCGTAGGACACAAGAGAAAAACGTTACAGAGGAAAAACTAAAAGAAGTGAAAAAAATGGCGGATTTTCGCCACCCCTCCATAGGGTAATTTTATTGGATAAATGGGGTGGAACACTACTGTACCATACCAAAACACCACCCCGAATTTCATCAACTTGGCATTTATTTAAGGGCAAAAGTACGTGGCGACTGGCTTAGTAGTTCATATCATAATTTCTTTAATTCGTTAACATCGTCTGCTTTACTTGAACTCAAACTTCAAAACTAAGTCATAAGCAAAATTCGATGAGGTATGAATTATAATCTTTTTGCGATTATCGAATTATTATAATAATAAAAAAAGAATAGATGAAACCACAACTTTTTTTAAATTATTTTCTCCAAAGGACAATACGAACGCTACCCCATTTGATGAGTTTGAACAGTCTAATAATAGTGAAAAATAATCGAACACCTTCACACTTTATTAATATACAACTGAACAAGGAATACCTACTTATATTAAACGTTTTGAACTTTGCGAATAAAAAAACTAATCTATGGAGAACATCCTCAGTCTTTTCTTCTCCAAAATATCGCCCTTTGTTAACGATGTTAGCACATTATCCTGTCCTATCTTCAATTTTCCTTCGACGCTATAATATTTCCCAATTCTCTCTCTCAACTTCGCTTCGAAAAATCTCGCTACTTCCTGCTGGTAACTGAAATATCGACTGAGGTTCACCCTTGTCACGCAGTACACTTCAGTGGTCTCAAGAGCTCTCCAGGTCATCAAGTTATTTCGGAGGTGCTTTAATACAATCCAAGAGACTCCAAACTCGTCTCCTTCTTCCAAATGTATGAATTCCTGTCCATGAACGTCGTACCCAGCCACCTTACCAGATGAAATGAAGTACGCATGCTCGATTTCATCACCTGATAATATAATTACATCATTGGAAAAAAACATCTTGGATTCCATGATAGTGAGTAAACCAAGTAAATCTTTTCTGGGAATTTTACTCAGTATGGAGTGCTTCTTAATAAACGACTTAGCCCCGAACAAAAATAATTCCGCCTTCAGATGATCCGTTAAATGTGATTGTATCTCTTCCTCGTCGAAGTACTGTTTTCTTGACTGTTTTTGAAAACTGGCCACTACTCGCTGCTTCAGATTGTCGGGTAGTTGCAAAGAACGCAAGTAGGTCTGTAGTACTGCCAGATGCTGCTCGTATTTGCTGTCGGCAATATTCGTGATATCGAACACTCCAAGAACCTTAGCTAAGAGGTGCAACGTGTACAATCGTCCTACGAGAGATAACAAGAACAGCACCAAGTTCTGGTAGGGATCTTTCGGCACAAAGTCATAGTCTGCACCAAAAAAGTAGCATACGACAAGGAGAAAACATTTGGAATACATTTCAAGTATCGACGACGTTTTTAGTTGAGGTCCATACTCCCAAGAATTTACATAAGGGTTTATGAGTTCTGGAATGGCGATGACTACACAAGTGAGCAAATGCAAAAAATATGCTAATTTCAGGATCTCATAAATTAGGAACGACATGAGTTTGTTTGCCCCAAAGTACAGCAAGTTGTTATCAAGAGTGGACAAAATTGTTCTGAATCGCGTAAAATACGAGATTATGGAGAGAAGAATCATACAAAAATTGAATGTTGGATTGATTATGTATATTCTTTGAGGAGTCCTCAGCAACAAAATCAAGTCGAAAATAAAGTAAGTCTTAAGGTAATGCAAAGCTATCGCTTTGGGATGAATGCATATTTCTTTCGTGTTATACTTGACGTATCCGGTGAGGAAAATACTTAACATGAAAAAGACCCATAGCATGTTTGCAATCATATCGAGTTTTACAAAAATCTCTCCATACGGGATTCCCAACAGTGAGTATCTGTAGAGCATAAGCACCAGAAACATTACCTCCATGATGCCATTAGCCTTGCTGAAAGGGTGGATAATGTAGCGGTACGGGCTATTGAGGTGCCTCTTGAATTCGAATTTCATCGATTTGCTGTTGGAGAAGAAATTCTTACACTTCCCATCATTCAAGTCCAAAATGATGACCTGCCTGAGTCTTCTGAGTAGCACATCTATACAAAATCTTTCAGGATGAAGTGGCGCGAAACAGGACTTGATAACATCAACTCCGAGGTGGCAAGTGTGACGATTACTCGAATATTTTTGCATGATTTATCTGATATTAACGGAGTTAAATTTTCTTGACAACTGTCAGTTTGACACTACAATTTGTGTGATCTAATGTCAGATATGAGTTCATAGGGTGTTTGCTGGAAATGGAAAATATTACACTTTTTCAGAGCCATAAGTATGTATAATAATAATGATAATGATAAAACTAATTTTTGATAAAAAATAGAAGAAATCTATTTAACAATGAGCTAATCAAGTTCAACACTTGTGTCCTGCCATACCATGATGCTCACTGCAATTGCAATGAGCATCATTATTTGGATATTGATTGATTGAAAAAATTATATGTTTCACACGGCAGAAAAGTAGATTTAATGCCTTGGCTGGTTTCATGAAACACCAGCCGCGGCATTAAATCTTGTGCTTTTATGCCTAGTAAAACAAATAACTATTTTTAACTACTCCTAACTGATAATTTAATTTCCATGGTGGATTGTTATTTTTATGGATATATAAAAGAAGTGCTAATAAATCTCGGGTTTTTGCCACCCCTCCGAAAATTCCATAGGGTAATTTTATTGGATAATTGGGGTAGAGCACTACTGTACCTTACCAAAACACCACCCCAAATTTCATCAACTTGGCATTTATTTAAGGGCAAAGTACATGGCAACTGGTTTATTAGTTCATTTCATAATATCTTTAATTCGTTAACATCGTCTGCTTTACTTGAACTCACTTTAAAACTAAGTCATAAGCAAAATTCGATGAGGTATGAATTATAATATTTTTGCGATTATTGAATTATTATAATAATAAAAAAAAGAATATACAAAAAAAAATTTTTCAATTATTTTCTCCAGAGGACAATACGAGCGCTACCCCATTTGATGAGTTTGAAAAGTCTCATAATAGTGAAGAATAATCGAACAACATCTTCACACTTTATTAATATCCAAATCAACAAAGAATACGTACCTATATTGAACTAGGTATCAACATTTTGAAATTTGCTACTAAAAAAACTAATCTATATAGTACATCCCCAGACTTTTCTTCTCCAAAATATCGCCCTTTCTCAGCGATGTTAAAATATTATCCTGTTCTTTCGTCAATCCATCTTTGAAGTTATAATATTTCCCAAATGTATCTTTCAACTTCGCTTCGAAAAATCTCGCTACTTCCTGCTGGTAAATGAAATATCGACTGAGGTCTTCCCTTGTCACGCAGTACACTTCCGTGGTCTCAAGAGCTATCCAGGTCATCATGTTAGTTCGTTGGTGCTTTATTACAATCAAGGAGATTCCAAACTCGTCTCCTTCTTTCAAATGCATGTATTCCTGCCCATGAATGTCGTACCCAGCCACACTACCAGATGAAATGAAGTACGCATGCTCGATTTCTTCACCTGCTAATATAATTACATCATTGGAGATAAATATCTTGGATTCCATGATAGTGAGTAAACCAAGTAAATCGTTCCTAGGAATTTTCTTCAGTATGGAGTGCTTCTTAATAAACGACTTAGCCTCGAACAAAAATAATTCTGCATTCAGATGATCCGTTAAATGTGATTGTATCTCTTCCTCGTCGAAGTACTGTTTCCTTGACTGTCTTTGAAATCTGGCCACTACTCGCTGTTTCAGATTGTCGGGT